>JBAMHZ010435239.1:0-10495 GCA_037177395.1 Alpinia galanga | reverse complement strand
ATGAAATTGTAAGTGCTCCAATTTCTCTCACAACAAGAAGAAGAAGAAGGATGCCCAAGTAGCTTTAAAGCTAAATTTTGAAGGGTTGGTGCAGAAGCACCATGGATAACCCACCACTTGGTTGGTGACATCAAACCTCGATCTCGCATTGCATCATTATCAGAAAAATCATCAATAGCGGCTGAAAAAGAGGCAAACTCCTCATTGACACTTCTTCGTTCTGATGAATTGGAGTAATATCTTTCAAAGCACTTTTTCCTTTCCCTTGATACTTCAATGTCCCTATGAGGAGGAAGACGGTTGGGAGATTCTTGGAGCCACTCATTGCTATAATACCTATATAAAAAGATTGATAGTTAAACATGAACTAATATTTCTAATTTTCCAAAACTTAGAAACTAGATAGTTAAAATTTTAGAGTTTTACCTTGGATTCAAAGAATGTGCCAAACAATGTAGAGGCGTGTTGCTTTTATTCCAACGCTCCACCAGAACATCATGAACAACCTGATAAAACTTTGAATCTCCAGTGTGAGGCCCCTTCGAGATAGCAACCCTTATCTTCTCTATCATTTCATCCCACCACTCATAGACTAAATGAAGACAAGGTTGATCAGTGTCTGCTTTCCTTAGCATCTCATAAATTGGACTTGTGAAAGAAAGTATATAATCAATTTTTTCCCAGAATTGGTCATCCAATATTTTGTACTTCACTGCTCTAGCCTTCACCACATCATCCTCCTTGTATAGATCCCATCTTTCACTAATCACCATGGTTTCAAGGCAATTCTTGATTTTCCTGAACCTTTTAAGCATAATGATAGTGGAAGCAAATCGAGTATCCGCAAGTGAGAGCATCTTCAAGTTTGAATTATCATTGAACATTGATAATCTCATATTGTGATTCATTATAAAATTCTTGATCATTAAAGCATCACTTGATACTTCTGTTATCCACTTACACTCTTCAAATGTTTCTTTGTTTTGTGCAGAGTCAATCGGTGCACAAATACTCTTCAAGGCAAGATTCAGAGTGTGCACAACACAAGGAGTCCAAAATATGTGCGGGTACTTTGCCTCAACAAGTAACCCCGCAGCTTTGCATACGGGAGCATTATCAGTTACTACTTGGACAACATTCTGATGCCCCACTTCATTTATGGCGTCAATGAGCAACTTAGAGATGAAAACTTTATCCTTGTACTCACCTTCACAATTTATTGCCTTCAGAAACATAGGACCACTTTCACACACAGCCATGATGTTGATAAGCGGTCTTCTTTGTACATCCGACCATCCATCACTACAAATACTAACACCCTTTTGTTTCCAAGCAGCTTTTGTTGGCTCCAACATCTTTTCAATATGAGCCTTTTCTCTTTGAAGGAGTGTAGTTCTCAATAAATTGTATCCTGGTGGAAGATAACCTGGAATCGTTCGTTGAGTAGCCATACTGAAGGCACGAACATAATGAGGATTCCTAGCAATATTGAAAGATAATCCCCCAGTGTAAAACAACCTTGCAATTTCAGAATGTAGCTCATCTCTAGCATTCAAGTTAAATGCTTTTTCAAGAGGACCAAGTGTTCCTTTCCTCTTCTTTGTTGTTGTCAAATCGTCACTTTGTAAAGAAAAATTACTACTGCATGACATTTTTGAAAACATGTTCGATGATGTCGATGATGAAGGCAATGGAACTTCTTTCAGTTTAGCATTCTTTTTTCTCAATTCTGCGTCATCTAGAAGTTGTTGCATATGCTTCATTTGATCTATTGTAACAACCGCACAACTAGCAATTCCAAAGCCTTTGATTTTTAATAGGTGGGCTTTCACCCTTGAGTACGATCCCTTGCATATTTTAGTACAAATATTACACGACCAAGTAACGTTTCCTCCTCCGGTTCCCTTTTCAATCTTAGTAACAAATTTCCACAGAGGGCAATTATCATCAACATCCTCTTGTACACTTTCATTTTGCAAATTTTCCATTGCAAAATAAAATTAGGCTGAAATAACAAAAATATCACAATAAAATTTAGAAAACCCCATGAAGGCATGAACAAACAGTAAGTTTCCAGTTTCCACTTTCCAGAAAACAGGAAAAACATTAAGGGGCTGTGGCGAGTAGTAAATTCACAAAAAGGGCATGAACAAGCATGAACAAACAGTAAATTCACAGAATATGGAACAAAATCGTAGAGGAAAAGGAAAAGAAAAATAGAAAGAAGGAAGAAGAAAGAAAAATAGAAAGAATGAATGTTGATAATATACCTGCGGGCTATGGAGCTTGAGCGGCACTGTGACGGCGAGTGAAGAGGTCGGGCTGTGGCGCTGTGGCGAGTGGCGAGCTTCTGCTGCGGCGAGACGGTGAGGCGGCGAGCTTCTGATGGAGACAGAGGTGAAGTCGTGTGATGAAGAAGGAAGAAGAAGCCAAGAAGCTCGATGAGGAAGAGACGCGTGAGGGAGAGATGGAGTTTCTGTCGCCGACGCAGAGACGCGTGAGGGAGGCGGGGCGCGGGCTAGGGTTAAGGGAAAAGTTGAAAACTTGAAAAGATTTAATGAGTTATTAAGTTTTCAACATTTCTAAATTAGCCCTCCAAAGTTTAATGTTTTCGATTTAGCCTCCAAAAGTTTTAATTTTTTGCAATTTCAACCAAACGTATCGGAAAAACGTATCCTTCCCGTGTCCAAGGCGTATCCCTCTCGTATCCAAGGCGTATCCGATTAGTCAAATCTACAGAAAGTCAACGATACCATTTTTCGCGTATCCGACACGCGTATCGGCGTATCGTATCCGTATCGGTATCCGATACTTCAAAAAAAAAATTAAACAGAGTATCCGTGCTACACAGATACTTACAGATCTCAGTGCAGCTCTAACTGTTGTATGAAAGGCAATAGGACCTCACTATTTCATTAGCATTCTGCTAAAATATAAGAAGCCTTCCGGAACAGAAACTACACTACAGAAAGACAAGATTTACAAAGAGTGTTCTAGAAGTCTTGCCTATGGAATAAAAAAAATAAAGGAAAATATTTTCACTATGCCAACAAATTAGTAGAAAAGTCTTTTTGGATAGACTTTTAGTAGATCCAGGCAACATTACAATGGTTACATGCCAACCCACAAACAAGCATAACAATAAGCTATGAAGCTGAATTTAACTACAAGCAATCTTGTAAAAATCTATTTCCTTGTGAGTCTACAAGAAAATATGAGTGCCAATGTATGCTGATCTATGGCTTCAGAAAAGCAAGAATAGACATTAACGCATACACTCCTGCTTGCTTTAAAGGGAAGCTCATAACACCCTTTCTCATTATGAATTATGAACTCCTGTTCAAAATATGGGCACAAGATATAGAGACAATATCAGATATTCCAAAAAAAAATAGGAGATTGCATCACATCTTTGAGGCGAAGAGAATTTTCCAAGTGTCATTGTTTGTACTTTTAAGAGTTCACCCCCAGAATGAATAAATTTACAGCTAGAACCAGCCCGTCACCTTATCAAAATGACAACACACTTTGCCACAACAGATCAACACAAAATTGAAAACCATCTAATCCAGATCTAAGCAAATACAATGTCAGAACATCATGTTAAACATTGGCAAGCTTCGATTCAGGGTTCTCATTAGCTCTGGACTGATATAGATGTAGGAAAATACATATTGGCAGTAGAAATATTCACAAAAAAGATCTACTGGCCAGCACATTATGGAGTAGTGTTATTCCCATTTACCCATTTAAAACAACTACTCAATATACAAAACTATAAGAACATTATCATCAAATGAATATAAAATGACTCCAAAAGAAATATGTTAGGTCTTCACAACAATATAGACAAGAATTAGGACTAATCAGACCCAACAATCCTCTAATTGGGGTCGGGACAAACAGCCCCCAAGGCTCAGACATGGCGTCACCAATCTCTTTCGGTGGCTCGGTCGAAAATCAGAACTTAAATAATTTAATAGAACAATAAAGGACCATGAGCACAGAAAGATGTAATCAAAAGACCAGTTCACATGCTCTACAATAAGATGTTTTCTTTACAGCACAGACAGACGTGACAGAAAGAAAAGAAGACATGACAGTAAAGCAAAGATTCCTTACTCCATTACCCGAGGCAACAGATAACCTAACTCACAACCAAGGCACATTATATTCTGCCCTCTTCAGCTCTATAAATAGCAATCGTCTCTTGTTGCTGGGGATCATCCAAGAAACTCTCCTTCTAGTTTTCTCTCTTAGTCCAATATTTCAAGTGTGTGCGAGTGCAGTGTGCTAGTGTCTGTCCAAGTCTTGTTTAAGTTACTTCAGTTGTAGTGTAAGTTTATATTTTCCTAAGTTTTTCCAAGCATTTTTATGTATTTATTGTGTGAATAAAATGCTTCTCGGCTAATTTGGTTGGCGTGGGCTAGGGAGCTTTTTTTCCTTGACTCTTTTTTTTTGAGAACCTTACTTGTAAGGGTAGAGAGTTCATAAGTCCTATGCTTAGTAGAAGAGATTGTAAGTCCTCCAAGAAGGAGGCAATGAAATCCTCTGTCTGGGTCCAGGGCAGAACCTTAACCTCAACAAGTAAAACCAACTGAGAAAAATTTTAGAAAGGCCTAAAGAAAAATCCCCTTAACTCACACTAATCTCATCCGTTTTTCATTCACTTTTCATCTCTAGAACAAATCTTAGAGGCTTAGGACAGAGCAAGGTTGTCCTCTCGATAAAAAAAAAAAAAAAAACCTTAACTGTTTGCTGCTGTAATTTTGTCTAAGGTTGTCCTCCCCAGAGAAAAAAAAGGTCAAGCATAAACATTAAGCAACTAGGATAGCAAGCTCTAGAGAAAATCACAGCAGCAAACAGTTAGGGTTTATTTTTTTATCGAGAGGGCAACCTTACTCTGGATATTAATCCAGAAGGACCAGCTTGCCCTGTCCTAAGCCTCTATGATTTGCTTTAGAGATGAAAAGTGAATGAAAAATAGATGAGATTGGTGTCAGCTAAGAAAATTTTTCTTTGGGACTTTCTAAAATTTTTCTCAGTTGGTCTTACTTGTTGAGGTTAAGGTTCTGCTTCGGATAGAGGATTTCATTGCCTCCCTCCCGGAGAACTTACAACCTCTTCTACCAGCACAGGACTTATAAACTCTCTGCCCTTACAAGTAAGGTTCTAAAAAAAAAATTTAAAAGTCAAGGAAAAAGAACTCCCTAGCCCACGCCAACCAAATTAGCTAAGAAGCATTTTATTCACACAATAAATATATACATGCTTGGAAAAACTTAGGAAAATATGGACTTGCAAACTTACACTACAACTAAAGTAGCTTAAACAAGACTTGGACAGACACTAGCACACTGCACTCGCACACACTTGAAATACTGGACTAAGAGAGAACTAGAAGGAGACTTCTTGGAGAGTTTCTTGGATGATCCCCAGCAACAAGAGACGAGGCTCGCTCTCTGTGCCATCCATTTGAATCTGCTTAGGTACTTTGCTTCCCATGTACAGTTGCTACATCTGATGCTCCTTAGTCCCTCAGGTAAACCATACCACCTTTCGCTGATCTCAACGGACCCTGAGCCAATAGGCACCACCTTTGCTGTGTAAAATTATCTCTGTGTGTATATTTAAGTCCCTGCACACTAACACATCAAAACATAAATAAGACTAACTTAAGTTTTTTGTTTAAACATCAATATCCGTGATCACACTAGATCACTTGGGGATCAATATTTTCCAACATATTGATCACATTTTATGTATACGAGTTAAGACACTAATAAACTTTTATTATGACTTCTTTTTTGTTAGATCTGTTGAAGTTTTGGATCACTAGTTTAAGACGAAAGAGTACACCTCCACCCAATTTGTTTTTTTGTTGTGATTATAACAAACTATTTTGCAGTTTTACAAAATATCCGGCAAGTGCAAGCATGGGAAATCCTGCAAGTACACTCATTCTCTGAAGAAAATAGAAGTAGTTCCACTAGAATTGAACTTCTTAGGTCTTCCTATTAGACCAGTAAGTCCACTATTTCCTTTATCATATGTTATCATTGCTGTTTTGCGTTATATTGATTCATAACAATCATGTTTATCACATGATTTCACCTCATGAATTTATATTACATTATAGGGAGAGAAGGAATGCCCATACTATATGGTGACCGGTAATTGCAAATATGCAGCCAATTGTAAGTATCATCATCCTGAACCTACTGTAGCAACTGTTGAACAAGGTGGTCTTCCTGTATGTCAAATTGGTGGAGCTGAGCAACAAATTCCATTTGGTGCGTTGCTGCTCCCTGTGACACCTAGCGCTCAAGGGGCTTTTAATGTCCCAACACCCTCAACGGTTGCATCGCCGGCTTATTTTCCGGAATCACATTTACATCCTCAAGGACTCTTCTTCCCTTCAAATTCAGAATGCAATGGTTATCAGGTACTTGGCTTCTCTTCCTTGCATTATGAAATTCTTACCGCATTCCTTTTGTTTTTAGACCTTATCATTTCAGATTCATGAATGCACAAGATATCTCATGCTTATATTCCTAGAGATAAACTATAACATCTTAATCATTCTTGCATGCTAAATTTTGAAGGACGGTTATCATCATTGGAAGTTTCTTTTTTTTTTTGGAAGTGTTGATTGATTTTTTTCTTCTTTGCTGTCTGTTTTTTTTTCCTTTTGTGAAATATTGAGACAAGATAGATAAATATTAGAGCAATTACTCAAATAGAGCCGCTAATATCGGGAAATGCCAAATTCCCCGTCTTCCAAAATGCGTAAATAATGCCCTTTTTATTTTTCAGGATCAAATTTTGCTCCGCAATTTCACTAAAAAATAAGTTGTTTCGTGAAATAGTTTTAAGTGACTATAAAAAATTGTGTTTTTTAGTTAAAAAAAAAAAAAGGTTGCGAATGTTAATATTATAGGTAAATTAAAAAAAATAAAAATTATGGAATTGCTGGTTTGAAATAATAAAAAAAGGTGGTCAGTGTCCAATTGATTTTAGGTGAATATTCTTTTTGTTAATTCTTAAAATAGACGAAATTAATCGATTAAAATTAATTAATAGGTGGACATTCTATTTGGTTAAACAATTTGACGGATCAAAATTAGAAAAGGTGATTTACTTAGTGCACTTTACACGTTTCTTTTTCTGTTTGGTGTTATTGCATAATTGTTATTCCAACAATGGATATTTAAACGACCATGAGAACTGATGTTATGCCCTTGTAAATTAGCAGATACATTCCGATAAACATTCCAAGACTGGCGAGGCAGAATGTCAATGCTTCATTAAAAATGGGTCATGCAAATATCATCATCCAAAGGTTCGCCCCAACGATGCCCACTTTCATTCCTAGTAAATACTCTTTCGTTAATGGATCTGATTTCTCATCTAAATGCCTAAGGCAACTGATTTAGGTTGGCGAAACATGATGCCATATGGCACAGCAAAGGAGTGATGAGCTAATGTCGAGCGATGCCTGCTTTCCCTACGTAATTTTAGAGGATGAAAGATGAGATTGAGTATTTTCACTCCTGCAGACTTTGTAGAACAAGTATAATATTTGTGTATAGAGCCATCGCTAAGCCTACTTCATAAAAGTGGACATAATGTTCCGTTTAAGAGTTATAAAGTGATCAAATAGGATGAGGCTTGAAATTTCTTATTTTCCATGATTTTTTTCCCAATTAGTTCTCAGAATGGAGGAATAAGAAAATTATAAGTTGAATTGTGTTTTAGTTGCCTTCGGCCATGAAAGCCCGTTTTGCTACGTTAATGTAGAAAATAGATAGTTTTCTTTAATATTTATCCACTTTGTACAATCTATTATTTTTTTTTTTTGACCTTTAGCCAAGGTGCTTCACAAGATATCTAATGAAATTATCTCCATCTTTGCCTAAAAGCTTGGATGTAGCTACAAGTAACTATTAGCAACTTATTGTTACATTGTTAATTAATATTAAAAGTAAATAAAATAAATATATATATATTTAACTTTTCATAGGGCTCAAAGGTGTAGAATCGTTAGATACGATTAAGGGTGACACTCCAATTTCGTTCATCATGTCGTCTACAATTTGAGTTGGCGAATACAAAAATAATGACTCATAAGAATGCAAACACATTCTATAATCTCAAGGTGAATTACTTTTTAGAATCATTTTTTTATTTTTCTCCTAGAAAATGATGGAGAAATTTTACAATTCAATTCAAGTTGTATCAACCACAAATATACAATTGGATATATGAAAACACTGTGAATAAAAGATCACAATGAAAGCGCTTCTTGATAGTCTGGATAAGCATAGACCCAACCATGGGCCATACCATGGTAACTAGATGATATATTTTATACTTTAAAAAATAATTGACGTTGAGAAAGGATAGCATATTTTTTCTAAATATCGATAGAGTAGAATAAAACAATCAAATTAAAATTGGAGTGTGAACTCGTAAAATACGAGACAGCACGATATCTCCAAACATGAGTCATTATGTGAAGTCATATAGACAGATTTAAAAAGGAAGCCCCTTCCCCTTTTAAATAATCTAATTCCTTTGGGTTTATTGCATTTGCATCTTTCTCTAGTTTTGAAAATACACCTTCTAATATGATTAAAGTATCATAGATTTTGAGCTCCTTCTAATTTAACCAATACAATTCTCCTAATATATATATATTTTAAAAAAATTAATAATTCACAATTGAATAAAATATATGTTTTTATTTTATTGTGGAAATTGTAGCTACCGAGAGCTTTAGCAGTTGAGATTCATGGAGAATGTATTGTTAATTTTTAAATTTCGAGCGTTACGATGAAAATAGAAATAACCTCTGTGAGTGAAATGAAAATTTTTTGGATGGACGACTTTTGTATTGCTTTCCTCGATGTGAAAGCAAAGGCGATTGGCATTTCTTTTGGACCGGAGAGCGAGGGGAAGAAGCAGCTACGACGATTGACGATGGTTAATGTGCTATGTGTTATTTGTCAGCGCCGAGGGCCTCGACAAAACTAGGCTTCTCAACCAGAATATGGATAGGATCCTCGTTCAGAAAATTCTTTTATATCAATTTTCATGGAAAAAAAAAAGAAAATTTTAAATTTTATTAAAATAACAGAGACATAATTAATATATGAGATCTTCTATTCTTTATAAAATAATAGAAATTTTTTATTTTTTCTAATAAAAATCCGATAGACTTAAAATAAATAAATAATTTTTTAAAATAATTATAAAAATTAACAATCCAAATTCTTCATAATAAATTAAATTCAGTGAAAAACAGGGTCGAGAGAACTGTGGAAGAAGACTTGAATGAGATGAAATGGCAAATAGGTAGGAGTTGTTTATACAGAGTTCCACGGATGAAATGAAATCTGTTTAACAAATATTGATTCTGTTTCGATTAATTCTCCAATCAATTAACTTAATTTTTTTTAATGGTAAACAAATCAAGCTCCCATCCATTCCAATCTATCGCCGCTAAATCCTTAAGTTATATGATATAATATAATAATAACAGTTTTAAGAAATTACAATGAAATATTTAGTCTCGTTTGTTTTTATCTTTACACTCAATAAATTTTATAAATGCATAATATTTAATTATCTATTAGAGCGATTATTTATAACTATTGAAGAATTTAATTATGATTAAAAACGTATATAACATATTTTATACAACATAATAATCGATGTAAAAACACATAATTTACTGATGCGGCTGGGATTACTATTATGATTAATAAAACGTACGTGTCTCGCTAGAGGGCGACTTGCAATTCAAATTCTGCTTTAGAAAATCAATAAATAAATATATAATAATTAAATTGGACGCAAACATTTAATGAGTAACAAAATTAGGAAATTAGCTATGTCCATTCATCCAAAATCCAATTGTGTCAAATAGAAAATAAGATGATAAATTAAATCTATAAATAATTAATCTACTTTGCTACTAGTTCGCTGATGTAAATGAGATTTTAGTTTAGTGTTGGTTCATGAACACTATTGTTGTTATACCGTGAGCTGCTTTTACTTAAACTGCCAGTGAGCAAACGCAGCAACTTCTCAGAGACTCAGAAATTCAGCCTGGGGGGCTAAAATCAGCATTTTATCAAAAGACGCACTTGAAGTTTCCAATGTTCAAAAGAGTGTACCTCACTCCCATTTTACCTTTCCGTTAAAATTGTAATTCTTCTCTCCTTTCCATGCAGTTATCTTTCTTCTCTTTCATTTTTTTTTTTCTTTCGACAAATAGGATTATAGTGCTGATCTTAAAAAATCAGCACCAGAGTGGCTAGTGCTGGTCTCAAAAAATAGCATCACACTTGGGTGCTGGTCTCAAAAGACCAGCACAAATGTCTCAAAAGACCAGCACCAATGTACTGGTAGTGGTCATGGTGAAGATTGATATGCTGGCTAGAAAGAGGATTGAATAGACGACGATGTCGCTTCTTTGTTTTTCTATAAT
>JBAMHZ010435228.1:0-10496 GCA_037177395.1 Alpinia galanga | reverse complement strand
ATCGACACATCGGTTCGACGGATCACACACCTCTACATCAGAATCCCCATTCGAACCCCCCTTCTGATTCTTCTCTTGGGATTCAGGTTCCTCCAAGCTCTTATCTTTCTCATTAATTATAGTTTCTTTCGACTCTTTCTTCTTGATCGCTCCCTTGGTTTCCTCTTTCGCCTTCTTCTCTCTAACAGAGAAGCTCCAATGGCAGCTGCTCATCGTCGACGCCGCCGGCACATCTCCCCACCCTCTACTTTGCACCATCTCGATTGTTTTCTTCCCAGCCGCACTCTCTCCAAAGGCGGCGCCGCTTCTCCAAGAGGAGGAAGGATGTCAACTTCGCCAATCGACTCCTCGATTACATTGAAGGTGAATATTGCAGAGAAGAAGAAAAATTAAGAATCATGTATCTGTTATATGATTGTTCCTTCTTTTTTTTCCCCTCTTTTGATCGCAGAACAACAACAACTTTAGATCAAATGTGCTTAGATTCATCATCCATATATAGGTCTGTCTTTGTGAATATGAATTGAAACGATTAAATTGTGTTGGCTCTCGTATTGAAAAATACGAATGATCATGCTATGCATAGTCTATTTCCTCTACTCCCCCTCATTTATGATAAACATACACTGGCTTCGAGCTCTTCATTTGATGATGAGTTCTATATGTTGTCTCTCCTCCATCATCACCATCGTCAACATCCCCGATCTCTACTGCTCTCTCCCTCGGTAATGTTGTGTGGTGGCGCTTCCCCGTTGTCGTGGCCGCCGCCGCACCACTGCCGGCTTTATTATTATGGGCCGCTGTCTGGATTGGGCTTCCATTTGGATTAGACCGGCCCAAATGGTATGCCGCTCGTCTCAAAATACACAATAAAATTGCGGGGAAAAAAAAAGTTAAGGCGTCGATATTGGGGTTCGAACCTGCGCGGGCAAACCCCAACAGATTTCAAGTCTATCTATCTCTTTAACAACTCGGATATATTGACTGGAACATCTCTAGTCAGTTTTTTTTTTATTCTGTCTTATCGAAATAGTGACCATAAGAAATTTTCATCACTAAACAAATACAATAACTCGTAAAAAAAATTGGCATTGTATAGTTATTGTAATTAATATATAATCTGTATTGCTTAAAATACCTGCACAAATAATTATATCAAATAAACCCACATACCAAATTCCCTATTTGATAATATAGTTTATTGCTGTAGATTCAATGTAATTGATTTATAAATATATCCCAGAGAATAATTGCACAAGGACCCTTTCCTTGGGCATGACTCCTAACATCAAATGTTTTTTTTTTAATTTTTTATTAATTTCATAATCCATGTATTTAAATTTTACAATCTAATTAAATTTTGAAGATGAAAGGTAAAATTCTCATTGACTAATGAATAATTTAACATCACTAATACTTCAAATATTACGTACCTATAATTTCTACTGTATAAATTTTGAATTGAATCTGATTATTTAAAAAATCATCCCATCTACTACTGTACTATGTCGGGAACAACATCAAATGCAGCCTATGTTCTTAGTGAAGTGACAACATTAAAAACTTGTAATGATTGCCAGCATCACAGTGACCTTGCCTTGCTACAAAGGAAAGCTTCATGATGATGATGTACTACTGCTACTACACCTGTTCCTCACACTAATTGATTAATTAAGTTGAGAGCTCTAAGATTATTTTCATGCTAATTAATACACTATTTAAAAGAAACAAAGGGAGGGAGGAAGAAGAAGAAGAAGAGAAGTTGTCATTTCCTTATCATGATGAATCACTGTATATCTCTGCCTGCTGCTCGATTGCTTTCGGCTTAAATGGCCTCTAATCCTCACATTAATGGAGTGTCATTAAATCAGCTGCAAGAGCATCATCAATTTTTCGAAAATTTATTTTGAACATGCATTTCAAATTTATCCACTAAATAAATTAGCGAAAAGGATATTTATTTTTAAAATTAGCTGAGAAAAAAAAAAGGGGGAAAAAGCTTTAAAATAAGAACAATGGAAGCGGTGTTTTAATATTTCAAAAAGAAAAATGGTTTTTTTATATATAATAATTTTGATAATAGGGGTGTTTTTTTTATTATTTTAAATTTGATCCATAAAAAGGGCAAAAAGTTTATATACACGTAAAAAGCGGTGTTCATTATAAAAGTTTGGCTCTTATTTTGGCTTGAGCTACACTCGACCTTGGTTCACGTGGTAGAATACTTGTTGCATGTTCTTGGGCTCACCACCTGCAGCCTAATCAATATGTTTCCCTCGGATCAAGTTAATATGGATAATATAATTAAAGCAAATGGCTGGATCTATGAGACCAATTCCAATTTCAGTGTGTGTATACCTTCATCATCCACCGTTCAATTGGGTGAGCATTATAGCTCAACCCTTGAATCCTAGGAGATCAAACGGTAGATAATAAAGATGCTCATGGGTGTTCATATAAGAATTGTGTAAGAGATTATTCATATATATATATATATATATATATTTCAACTTTTGCTAGGAAATATATATGCACGAGAAAATGAAAAGTTTAAAATTATTAAAGTGGAAATAAAAATTTAAAAAAATTGTGTTATGAAAATTTAAATTTATGAGAAAATTCCGCCTATCAAACGTGCTAATCCATGGTGGGTCGAGTCAATTCGTCGTAAATCTAATATTTAGTGGGTAGAGGTAAGCCAGCTCACCATTTTAGCATATTAAAAAATTATCAATCCAACCCAACCCAAGGTGGGTTACAGATTAGGCGGGTCAATCCACGGATCACAATTTTACTATACATTAATTTTTTTTTCTAATCAAATTTGAGTTATAATTATTTGATCATTTATAGTATATAAATAAGTCATCTTAATATTCTTTTAGGTCTTCCGGCAGCCTAAGACATATTTCATGTTTAGTATTTTATTTTATTTTTTACTTTGAATCTCTAACTAGTTACTTTTTAATAACAAAAGTTCTTTCAATCTCTCTTCTTCATCAATTTCGTCTCACTCTCTACAATTGAATTCAAGAGTATAAGAAATATTTAGAGATTTTATTTTTTTATGTATATATTTTTATTTATCATTGTGATTAAAATTGTATATCTTTTTTTTAAGTATAGAATGATACTAATTTAAATTTAATATATTACATTATTATATTTTATTTAAAAAATAAGACTTTTAATGACCAACCTAGTACCAATTCACATTCTCAGCGCCTGCCGACTCTGAAGTCTCAATTATATAATTACACCGCGACCGCTCTCCGAGTTTAATGCGACCTCACAGCAGCCACGACGTTGCAGCGTCGGTATAATCCATTCGCCTCGTAGTTCGTCGGAAGTTAACTAGAGATGATCTCCGGCGGTGATTCCTCCCTCCTCCAAATCAAGGAGGACGACAAGTTCTGCGCCAGGTCGCTCTCCAAGGAGGCCTCCCTCGCCAACTCCTCCTTCCGAGTGTACTACGGCGTGGCCGCCGCTGGATCCGTGCCTTTCCGCTGGGAATCCCGTCCGGGTACGCCCAAGCACACCTCCGCCGCCGCCGCCGCCGCCGCCCTCCCTCCCCTCACTCCTCCCCCTTCCTACTACTTCTCCAATGCCAGGAGCAGGACCAGGCCGGCCAAGAAGACGGCGGATTCTAAATACAGCTGCTTGTCCCTCCCCAGGCTCCTCGCTCTCAAGAAGGCCACCGTCGGCTGCGGTGGCGGCGCCGCACCCTCCATGTCCCCTTCCTCCTCCCTGTCGCAGTCCTCCTCCTCCTCCCTCTCATCCTCATCCTCTTACTCGGCGCTCTCCGACCACCGCCGACGGCCCTCCGACGACGACGAGGCGGAGTTCTCCAGCGGCGGGTCCCTCGCCTCGACCCTCTGCTTCGGGATGCGAATTTTCCTCGTGAAGAAGAACGCGCTGGTGCAATCCACCGCTTGATCAAATCATCGTACATCTCATCAGCGTCTCGCCAAGTGATCAATCTTATGGCGCAATCAATATCGTAATGCATGAACGAATGGGCTCTTCATAGTTTGTATGTCTGAGAGAACTACTCTCAAATCCAACTGCCAGCCACTGTATAAGATGAAGAGCTTCTTCGTTTCGTATTTCTCCACGTAATGCATGTCTGATTCACAGTGTTCATGTATAGCTAGTGCACGCGTCTCTTGTTCCATGATCATCCATTAGCTAGTAGTCTTCGCGAATGATTGATTAATTTGAACTAATTGTTTTATTGCTTTTTTTTTTTTGTGGATATGTGTGTGCGTTTTGATGGGAGGGTGAAGGGCTGAAAAAGAAGGGAGAATGAAAAAATTGTGAATGAAAAAGAAATGGATGGAGGAGATTTTTCACTATGAGACTTTAGTCTCTCATTAGTAGTTTCAAAGTTTAATGTTTCATTTATATTGTTTCATAATTATGTATGTTGTGAATAAATATATGGGAAGAAACTCTCTCATGCGTGCCCTTGTAGGGGGTGCAGATTTAGAGCTCGGATTGTACTAAACTCAGATGACTCATATGGGAACGTGACCTATGCAATGTCTGAGCAGTCGTGACAAAATTTGCCCAGATGAATGAACTAGTATTTTGTCATCTAAATTTTTTTTTTCTCAATTGTAATGGATGTATTAATGATAATTCAATTTTACCTGTTAGAAACATTTAGCGTTTCACTGGCGCAAAATAAAAATAATTTAATAGTTTTTATTTGGCCAGTGGGAGGACTCATATATAAAGAGCTTTAGTCTTGAGTAGAAAGAGAAGACGACAACAAGTAATTCATTCACATGTGCGCCCCTCTCCTTCTTTCTCTTTGTCTATCGAGTATCCTTCCACTCGGTAAAATCCTGTGATAGCACTTAAGTGCATTTCAGTTTACTGCGACTACCTGTACTTGGTAGGCCTTGTGGTTTCACTATTGTATCCTGAGAAATAGACGAGACAAATCTATTTTAAGGAATCTATGTTTAACATAGACCTCGACTCTTCAGGTTTTGAGCAATATGTTATTTTGAAACATTACTTCTAAACCTGGCTAGATAGCTCAACTCGACACTCGACAGTTCGACTTGGCAACTTGGCTCGGTAGCCCAGCTCGACACTCAACAATTCGATTCGACAACTTGACTCGGTAACCCAGCTCAACACTCAACAGTTCGATTTGGCAACTTGACTTGGTAGCACAGCTTGGCACTCGACTGCACAGCTTAGCACTCAGCAGTTCGGCTTGGCAGCTTAGCTCGACAGCCTAGCTCAATACTCGGCAATTCGGTTTGGCAACTTGGCTCGGCAATCCAGCTCAACACTCGACAGTTTAGCTGGACAATTTGACTTAGCAATCTAGTTCGGCACTCAATAACTCGGCTCGACAACTTAATTTGACAGTCTAACTCGACACTTAACATCTCAACTCGATAACTCAACTCAGCACTCAACAACTTAATTCTACGCAACAATTTAACTCTGCAGCTCTTGAAAAGAAAAAAAAAAACTCAGCAGCTCTTTATACTTCAGAAAAACCTCCAACAACCTCCAGGACGAGCAGAGCAATGAATTGTGTGGGAATCTGGATCTCTGCCGTCTTACATCGTTGCATGTGAATGCCTGAGGGGCTGGGACCAGAACTCGACCAATGGCGTCGACAGAGGAGAAAGGCAGGCAACGCTTTGAATCGAGTACCATTCTGCTTTAATTAGGCAGGCAAAATTTCGAAAAGGATACATCATTTTCGTTTGTTTTTGGAGAACACCTTGGTACTTTTTAATTAATTATCCAAAAGAAGCCCTTTACTCAAAGAAAAGTATCCTTATCCTGGATATGCATGCTCTCTTTCTCTCCCTGTGTGTCTCAAATTTTATTCGGCTTTACATGTCCCCTGCTGCCACTGCCCTTGCCACTGCCACTGCCAGAGTTAGTTTTTACTGCGTACGAATGACTGAATAAGTATAGATAACAGCATGGTCAATGAAACATAATTAAGGAAGCTTCACTCATTTCAGCTCTGAGATACAAGTCAAATCAGTTAGTTGTTAAATAACTCAATTTATGTAGATGAGACCTCCGTAACGACTTTTATAGAGTTCTCTTTCAAAGAAATCGGGAATGCAACAATAAAAATCTTTCAAATGTGTGGTTATCTTTCACGTAAGGTTATTGGGGTGAAGGCCCGTCGCTATAGATTTCATAGCAGCCATCTTTGAAACACATATACATGCTTAAACTAAATGGATCAGCAGCTTCAAAGCCAGTTACGCAGCAACCACATAAACGATTTTATTCTTTCTCAAAATGACAGGAAACTGTTGAAGAATAATCTGTCAGAAAAACCCCAAGAGGGAGATAGAGATTGAGATCGATCATTAATTGGTGCAGCTGAGCTGGGAAGAGATATATATAGGTGGGCCTGATCGAGCACACTTCTTTGACGCATTTCGTCTCTGTGTCAGGATTGTGTTCGTGGATAGCATTTTATATCTCTTTAATGTTAAAGGTAACCTGGGATAATTTTGTTTTCATTGCACTTTTTGTTTTCTCTGTCTAGAGGCTTTGCAGTCAGTAGGCCTAGTTTCCTAGAGGCTCATGGGCTGCTGGTGGGAGGGTTTTGCAAGGGCTTACTTGGTTTCATGATGATGAGTTTCTTGAAACAACGCATGGGAGCAGATAGGAACTTTTCGGACACTGTGAGAGTGGAGGAGTTCTTGGTGTTTCACTCTACTTGGAGCCTTCTTGATCGTCTATGAATGGCGTGGCTAGCAAGTACTTCAAGCGATCGTCGAAAATAAATTTTGCGGTTCAATGTAATACACTCTAGATTTACACTTTGAGTGAGAGAGAATTTTTCCAATTATGACTCAATATAAACTAATAAAACTGTCAACATGGGACTAAATTTCCATGCAAATGATAGTCTATTTTCATTCACATTTTTGACAATTTTAATTATAAATCACGTTTTTGTTTGAGGGATGTGAAAGGGGACGAGTAATTAATTTGTGTAAATATGATAAATCATTGTTCAAAATGGTATTCTTTGAAGCCATTTGAACGAGAGACCATTTATTACTATAGTAATGAGTTTGAATAGTAGCTAGCCATGCGATTGAATGCTTCTTTATAATAGGTTTCTTATTCTTTGGAGAAGCTTTTTTTTTTTTTTTGTGGAGGTGGCCTTTTGTACAATAGTTTGAGTATAATTTTGGTATTGGATAATTTTTTAAGGATGATATAACTGTGGAGTCTAGACTGACCTGCTAAAAAAACTACAAGCACTTTCTTGATTTACCCAGATAGTTGGTAGAGATTTACTGGGGCTCCAACTTCTTCCGACTCAATTGTTGAAGGAGTGTCCCTGAAGGACTATGGGGCAGGGCTGACCACCCTAAGAATTAGTCAAGCCTCGAAGGTTTGGACACTCTGATGCTAACAAAAAAAAAAAAATAAAAAGAGAAGCCTTTTTGAAATACGATGAGGTATAACACGTAGTAGTAGTTGAATGATGATTACTGCTGATATCCAAGAGTTTATAGGTAGGAACTTATGATATCCACATGTCCTATTTGAGTATTATTAGTTCTCTTGATTATTGTCTAATCTCTCGAGTATCACTAGCTCGCTCGAGTATTATCAATTCTTTTGAATTTTATCATCAGCTCGCTAGAGTACCATTAGTTTTTTCAACTATTGTTAATTCTTCTGAGAATAATCAACTTGCCTGAGTATCAATTCTCTAGAGTAATATTGATTATTTCCAGTATCACTAGCTATTCTCTTGAGTATCATGCCTAAGGAATTTTTGATTTTTAGGGTATTATATTCCTTTCCAAACATCATATTTTCTCTCCCGGATTTGGTTTCTGGACGATTGACCCATGTGGTACACGTGACAATCCACGATGTATAACAAAGAAGGAATATATCAGAAGGGAGGGGAAGTTTTCTCATCCCACTTGTCCTTTAACAATCCTTCAAAAAGTATTATAGGTGAAGGGATTTGGTCGACAAGTTATAGTTCGAAACACTATATAAAGTCTCTGAAGATAAAAAAAAAGAAATGATTCTTTCTCTATTTTGGTACGTAGAGATCAGTCTTCTTTTTTTAAAATTTTCTTCATTTACTGTTCTTCTTATTCCACTTCTCTTTTTTCCAAAGAATAATGATTTGAATATCGGAGAGGTCGTGCCGATAAAGTCAATCCGTCTTCAACATTCTTTATGCACACAGATCAAAAACCACAATAACCTCCTTGAATAGTGATGATTTAGCCGGATAGGAACAAGAGGAGAGTTTGAGCGTGCCTAAAGAGAACCCATCAATTATCATAAATTCAAAATATAAACATAAATACAAATCGTTTTATATATAGTTTGGAATCTATAGTTTCTATATAAAAAATTATAGTCTTTTAGGTAGATCACTTCTAAAAATTTTATTACTTTTTTTTCTTTAAATTCTTTCAAAGATAGAAATCTTTTATGATTCATGTGAATTCAACAACAACAAATACAAAATAGCGAACGATTGTAAGAATGAAGTTTTTCTCTTACTTGTTTGCCATTTGCTTTGATTGCTCTTTCCTGCTTTGTAATCTTAAGCGAGATCTTCTAGCAAAGCTCTTTACAAAGCTTTAAAATTTCCTTCATTATTTATCGATAGTTTGTTGTTTTGAATATAGCTCATTAGTTGTTTGGTTTGTATCTATGGATTGACTGATAACTTGTTAAATGACTATTGTTATTCACTACTTCCAATCGACTAATTAGCCATTCAGTTGATTGGTCACTAAAGATGTGATTTTCTTTCATCATTGTGTAGAAAGACTCTAAGTTTTAAGAATTTTCTTATTTACTTAGTATAAATTTATCTTGGCTTATTAGGATTTTATTCTTACTTAGTATCTATTTAATCTCCATGCATTAAATTATTTGTTCTTAAAAACTCCTCATTTCTAGGACTTTAGTTAACAGAAAATTATCTTTAGAAGTCAAGGAATGCATTGGACATTAGGGTATGTTTGATAGCATGTAATCTGCCTTATAATGTAGTCTATATTATATTGTAAAGTAGATTCATTTATTTGGTATGATTACATTATAAAATAGTTTATAATTCAGATTACAAAATAAGCTATATATTTTGTAATCTGTATTACAGGCTAAAACAGATGTAATCTGGATTACATTATAAAGTCGACACAAGTTAACACTGTCGCCGCCCGCCGACTGAAAAGTCGCCCGGCAGTGGCAACGACCGGCCGATGGTGGCAGGCTGGCAATGACGACGATCGGCGATGGTGACGATGGCAGTGGCGGCAACAACCGACAGTAATAATGAATACGAAACAATCGAATGTAATCACTCTTATAATCGAAGATTATATTACAAACCGTAACGGAACATAATAATATAATATACGTGATATACAAATGAAGTGAGCATTCATGTAAACCAGGGCCTACGTAACTCTAAAATTTATGAGTCATTATTAAGATTATAACATACTTTAAAAAAATTTGGGTCATAATTAAAAGTCATATCAAACTCTAAAAAAATTTTAACCTTGAGCAGGCGCCTTAGTAGGTTTGTAAGAATTTAGCTCGGTAAGAATTTATTTATGTTCATTAAATATGCAATATGCAGAGGACCAATTAAATAAATTTTTTAAAAAGGTTATCAAACTAAATTAAGTAAATAAATAGATTTCAACGTACACTTGTTTAATGATGATGAAAATCATAAATCTAAAACTTGTATATAAGAAATTGAATATTCGTAAAACAAACATATTCTTATTGATATTTATGGTGAATAATAAATATATGGACGATGTAAATATAAATATAAACTTGAATGCAACGGAATTACAAGTTTTTCATAGGATACTGGTGTGATGATGTTGAATCTCTTCTTGTTAATAGGAAGTAAAGAGTCTATCAGAATTTTATCTTTGTAAGGACTACACTTTACATATATAGTGAACTAGATCCGCTACCAATCTATCACCAATAATAGATTCAGATTATCAAATTTCACATATTAAATTCCACATTACTCATTAAAATTATTGTACAAATCAAATTTTTAACCAACCAAATAAATTTAATATGTTGTGAGTATTGAGAATAAAATCAAAGTCTCACATTGATAATATAATGGTAAGACATAAAAAAAGACTATATACTTATAAGATGAAAAGATATTTCTATTGGTATGAGGTCTTTTGGATAAAAATAAAAAATAAAACGAAGATGACTTATTTCCAAAGTGGACAATATTATATCATTGTTGAGATATGTGAATCTTACAGTCACTAATAATTGGTATCAGAGTCATGGTCCATGTCAAGCTATGCACCTCGAACAAAGGAAGTGAGACTCCCATATCCGTATCAAGCGAACCAGATACCAAACATAAAGTTCAGTTAGGTCAGGAGGATCAAACAATTGGCTGCAAGAAATCCAGTTGGATCAGAAGGACTGGACAATTAGTAGAAAGT
>JBAMHZ010435218.1:0-10496 GCA_037177395.1 Alpinia galanga | reverse complement strand
GAGTAGCTAGATAAATAATAATAATTAAATTTATAATTCATTGTCAATCTTTAATATTTTTTAATTCATTTTTATTTATTAAACAGATGTATGAATATTTTCTATTTTTAATTTCTTTCCATTGAACCAATTTAAATTTTATTTTTTTTATCTGTAATATTTATTTCTTTATCTCCCCATATAAATACCTGTATTAATTATATCTTTAAGATGATATATGGTATTTTAGACAAATATAGCAAAAAAAAAAAAAAACTCAACACGAGCATGTGACGTGCTTAGCGCAACCCGGGCGTAGATTTCGTTGGTTTGAGCCTAACACGAGAACTGGCTCATTAACGTGCAGCATGTGATCGAATCAATCAATTCGATATTCTTCATTGACTATTCATTTATCCAATATTTCCTCTAAGTTGGACATTTCCATGGTCTGCTCTTCGGAAAATTCAAAATTAAATTTTGCTTGTATTTCTTTATATGATTCAGATATCTAAATCTTTAACTTATTATTCTTAAATGATGATTCAATTCTATAAAAAAAAAATTCATTGATTATTAAGATAAATTCAAATAACACATCGGCAGGTGATAAGTGTTTTGGTCCTTTAAAAATTCAAATTTGAAAAAGTGATATTTGAAAATGAACAAACTTTTGCTTCGTAACAAATCATCTTATTATTCTATCATCGTACCATGCTCCAAAGGCTACAATATTTGTTTGCACACTCAGTATTGCATAGAATTCGAATCCCTGAGAATCGTGCATGCATCGATCGTCTCAGTCTTCGCCTTATTTGACTGGGAATCAATTATCAATTCCATCTCATCAATAAAATATGAAAGAAAACAGTGAACTTGTCTCCATTTTTAAAAGAATAAATATTTCTATATTTTTAGTTGTAAATATAATTTTAAAGAACAATTATCTTTTTTATCCATTATATTTTTGAATAATACATTTAGATTTTGTCAGTCGAACTAATTAGGCTAGTGAGCCAAACGGATCAGATGGGTTTAAACAAATACAAAAAGACCAATTATCCTTTCAAATAATGAAATTAGAAGGATTAATTGAGTCAAACAAAGTGAAGAGATTAATTAAATCAATTAGGCTAAATAAATCACCTCGACAGCAATCTCGAGCTGTGCAAGGTAGTTGGATTGATTGGTACAAAATGGATTAGTTGAGCTAGTCGATTGCAGTGCTTACTAAATCCAAAGAAGTTAAGTTGTTTGAGTCAAAGCGATTAATCCAATTTAGATGAGCTAGTTAATGGGTAAGACAAATTAAATTAATTATTTATATAGAAACAAAATCCACTCTATATTGAGCATGTGAGCGGCTGACTAAAAGAGGATCAAGCCCCTTTCCGATAAGGTGCAAGGGTAAGAGTGTCCTATTTGCAGTGGAATGAAAAACTATGAAAGTCGACTACTGATATATTATTATGAGCATTTTTTAATTTATTTGAGAAAAGTTGTTCACCTTCAAAATTAATTGAGTCTATAAAAATTTAGATATTCAGATGATAAAAAATAATAATCATAAACTAAGAAGAATTGTAAGATTCGAAGATGTCTTTTGATTTGAGAAGATCCGAACTCGTTTCCTTCAGATCCAGGCTTACCGATCAATCGCTGATTGCAGCTCTTCATTCTGTCAACGGAACGTCGCCGCCACGGAACCGCAATAATTTAGCTTCCAATGGAAGCAAATCGCAGCATTTCTTTATCGGACGGCGGAGATGCCGAGTGAGTACAATGGACGGCCTTCTGAGTTTACAATGAATTGTAAAACTTCTGTTACACGTATCGATTGGAGAGGATCCTTTACTCATTTTTCTTGGATATGGCCACGCAGCAGCAATGAGATGCTTTCCATATTCCTCCTTTCAAAATATACTTCAGCGCGGATTACCCGTGAAATTACAAATGTATCCTCGTTTCAATATTCCTGTTCAAATTAGCATCAGGACCAGGAATGTAGACTTGGAATCTGGGTTTTTAGTAATTTGACATAATCTCGTATTCTATCTGCTTACGCAATGGTTCGGTGCGAAGTGAAGAAGAAGAGGGCGAGAGGGTAGACCCCAAGTCTCTCGATCTTTACCCTTCCGCCGACCCGACTCGTAGGGCTCGTCTAACATCGTTGATCTCTGATGGCCGTGGCTGAGGCAACGGTGGCCGCTGCCGGGGCAGTATTGCTGTACCTGGTTCTCTGCGGGAGGGTGCCGGAGGACGAGGAGGAGGAGCCGGAGGAGGAGAAGGAGAGTGGGGAGAGCGGAAGCGACTCCGCCGTCGTGGAGAGCCGCGGGAGTGGAAAGAGGTGGAGCAGGAGACGGAGAATGAGGATGTATGCGCGGCGGCCGACTGATCCACCGGTGACGTGGATGGGGAAAACGGCCCTGGTGGCGAGCACGGTCCGGTTAACCTACTCCGAGACAATGGGTAGGTGGCCGCTCGCCGATCTGTTTTTCGGGATCAGGCATCACATGCGGCGGCAGGTTAGTTGCAGTCTTGGGGGAGGAATTGACGAGTTGTTTCGCTTATTTGTTAGGTCTTCTGATCGTGGAATCTATTACCTCCCTTTTCTTTTGGCATCTATGCTCATTAAAGTTGGATTCTATTTTTGCCTTTTAGGTTAGTTTTGATAAGTTGTTTTCTGGACAGTCTGACTCTTCACTTTTTAGTGTCAGTTGAATTAGGATCCTCACACCATGAGTTTCTAGACCTTCTGGACAATCTCGTATAGCTTTGGTTTGTGGGTTCTCCCTTTCAGTTTCGGACTGTGTACGCGATGGTGTTTGAAGTGATTTTTGTTTTTGTCGGGGTTGTCTTTGTAAATCCCAATCAGAGTTTTTTTTTCATCGGTTGACATGTTAAAACTCAAAATGGCAAAATTCTAACATTTCTTTGCCCACTAGGTGACAGATAAATTCGATAATTACTTTCTTCTTTATCGGTTGGCGGTTCTAGTGGGATTTCAAGTAATTTGCCTGCTGAACAGCTGAAGGGAGAACTTTGTCTTTTATCGCTTCGCATTTCTGTTTGGATTTAATGCCTTCTATTACTATTTGTTAGAATGTCCTAGAGTTTATTTAAGATAACGGTAAAAAACTGGTAGAGAAGTCGTATAAGACACTTTCTAGTGCTTTCTTCATGGATAAATTCCTGGCTCGTCTCTCTGGTGGTGTTGTGCAACAATTGCTTGTTGCTCTCCTCCATTAATTCTCCATGTCGTTCTCTGCCCATGGTTTGCACTTTGCATTTCCGTTTTATACACAATTGAGGAATAATTATTTACGGTCTTGGATTGATGTTTCGAATATATTGTAACTGAAAGTCTGTATCTCAGGGTAACCTAGAGGTTGCAAGTGTGTTTACTGGGAACAACTGCATAGAGCTGAAAGGCTGTGAAATTTTGGCTGAGTTGACCCATATGCTAAGTTTGTTGCAGTTGTGTTTTTTATTCTCAAAGAAACCATATCCAGTTCTTATGGAATCCGGTGGATTCAGTGAAGAAGATGTTATTATTAAAGAGCCCAAGACAGGGGTGCGTAAGTAACCAACTCTTCAATTTCTTTGATCTTAGATGGTATGGACTTAATTTCCACAATTTTGTCCATTCTTGATGCCCATTCCTCAGATGCTTATTGACACTGCAGCTTTTGAAGCCTGCCTTCACAATTTTGCGTGACAGAAATTCAAAGACATTTTTTCTTGTGATCCGTGGGGCCATAAGCTTGAAGGATAAACTGACTGCAGCAACTAGTTCTATGGTTCAATTTCACCATTTAGTCTCAACTGAAGGCCGCACAGACAGTTTGATTATAGGATATGCACACTCTGGTATGGTTGCTGCAGCTCGTTGGATTGCTAAACGTTCCATTCCTCGTCTAATAAAAGCAATGAACAAATATCCAGACTACAATCTCCTGGTAAACCACCAATCTATCTGTTAATGGGTTCTCGTCAATTTAAAGTGAAAAATATAACACAATTTTGTGAAACCAATGCAAGAGATTATTCATTTTTATTTATTTCTAAAAGAAGTTGGCATTCCTAAATATGCATCACAAACTCATTTTCTTGCTCAATTGAGCTTTTCATGTTTTTCTATTTATATATTGAGATGCTTAGTTTCAGGCATAAAGGTTGAACTAGGGTTCAAAAATGAGTGTAGAGCAGTGGTAGTCATCACACATGAGTAGTGTCTTCTTTCTAGTGAGAATCCTGAACTATTCATATTAGATAATCAGTTATGCTGGCATTATGACATTTGGTACAGATTAGGAACATTTTACATATGCTGAGTTGTTCACATTACCTGTGAAGATGTCATGATAGAAGGAATTTGAGGGAAATGTAGTAGTCTGATACACTAAACTGGTAGTACAAGGTTGGCAACTCATAAGTAGATTATCCTTTTATAGGCTGCAGCAATTGAGAAACACAAAGTATGTCATGAAGAAAGATGCAAAATTAAGAGATGTGCAAGTTTTTTATATTGTTTAATATGGTTGACTACTTGCATGGCCCTATGGAGAGTTTCTTATTAGGTAACCACAACAACAAAAATAATTTGGCAATCCTTTTGTATACAAATAGTATAGGACATGAAAAATGACTCGAGTATATAAGTGAAATTGGATCACAGGTGAGAAAATCAACTATAAAAGTTCTAAGTAAAAATCGTCTTTGGATTGATGATTTTTCCCATATGCCCACAACAAAGGCATAGCCCCTACAGCCCTAGCCGAAGCATTTCTTCCACATCTGTGCAAGGTTGCTCTGCCCCTTTGCGTTCAAACATTCCTAACAAGTTCATTTAAATTTTAGCATAGCAAGTTGAAAGAATTCCAAAAATGTTTGAAAAATATTCCAGGTTTCTTTCAAGTTATTTACTGCTCCTTTCAGTTTGTCTAAAAGTTGTTTATCCACAGACATTTGTCCTTTTAACACTTAATTGGATCTAGATTATTGGACACTCAATGGGTGCTGCTATAGCTGCAATTCTAACATATATTTTTCGAGAACATGAAGAGTTCTCATCAACCATGTGTGTTGCATTTGGTCCAGGTATGTTTCTCTATAGAGGTTCATGCGCATATGCAAGTTATTTACGACGAAGAATTCCCTGCTTTCAAGTCTTAGATTGCACAATCCATTCCTACCCTCAGCCTGCATTGATTAGTCTTATAATGTTGTTGTTACTTTTACTTTCAGATTTTTATTTTTCTCTGTATTTTCCTTTTATGTGTCTTCTAGATTCAAATTCTAGTTCTTGGATATGCCTGTAGTTTTGCATGTACTATATTGCATGGTAGCTTTTTCATACCCACTGATCTGTTGACCATGTTAAGGCATTTACTGCTCTCATGTCACAATGCCAGCACACTTATTTGTCATATGATGACCTTATGTCTTTTCTATGTAAACAATGGCCAAAGCCAAGAAAATTCTTCTCAAGGGACGCTTTTTCATAAAATGTGTGTGTATGTATGCTTTGGGATGGGACTGTGCCAGATGTCTCTTTGTTCACCTTGTAACATTTTTGTATTTGGTTCTTTTAAATTCATTTGACTATGTATCTTGCTTTCAATTTTCTTCCAAGAAATTTCTTTTAAACATTCTGAGCAATTACCATATCTGTATTTGCCTTTAATCAAGAATTTTGGACTAGCTTTAGAAGAATTCTTTGGAGTTTCCTACTTTTTGAAGTTATTGTGTATCTGCCTCCACTACAATAATACACAGTAGTTTGATGAAGGATCACAATAAATTAGCATGGCGGAATACAAAAACTCAAAACAATAATGAAAGACAAACCGATGTAACATGATTTGGAACCCCTTGGTAGACACTTCCACAAACCCTCTATGCTTCCTCCTTAGATACCTTTCAGAGAGGCGAAGAAATCTCTTATACCACATGTTGCTTAAATATAAGAGCCAATAGAAAATATATAAGTAATAACAAATGTAATACAAGAAATGAAAATTACAAGAAGGAAGTGTTGTTTTTGCCTTCTTTGCCTTTGTAATTGCTCCTAGATAGCTCAGGAATATAACAACACTCATCCAAAAACCATCAAAGAAATTCAAAAAACCTCCATAAAACCATCCTTCTCTCCAAGTTTGGAATCCATTGAGCAGGTGATTACTTCATGTTCATCAGTGGGGCCTCTACTATATCAAAGTTGAATTTAACTTTTTGCTACAATTTTATTTGCTCAATGTCTCTTTCATGGTTTCTAAATTTAACATTAGTCGATTGATATTACCATCTTAATGGACTATTATTACATTAGTCAACTAGGCATCGAACAAAAACATTCTCTTTGTTAGCATTGTTAGTCGACCATTGTAAATCTTAAATTTGTCCAAACCACAACTTCATGGTTTCAGACTCTTCAGTTGACTAGATCATTCCATCGGTGGACTATACCATCAATTAACTACATATTCATATCAGTTGAATATTGTAACCCTGAACTCAAGAAAACTACAACTTTATCGTTTTAGGTTCAATTGACTAGAACTTTGACTCTAGCCATACTAAGGTTGAATCTATCTAGTGCCAAAAAATCCCATGTCTCTGGGACTTCACTATGTCAAGAAACCTTCGTACTTCTGAGAATTTATCGTGCTGAGAAGTCTCCATGCTTTTGGGACTTCATCATATGCCAAGAAGATTCCATGCTTCTAGGGCTTTAACATGCCAAGAAGCCTCCACATCTCTCGTACTTCAATATGCCAAGAGACTCTTCGTGCCTCCGGAACTTCATCAAATGTCTAGTTTCTAATTGATCTCAACCTACTAGGACTTTCAATGCCTAAGATACAATTGTCATTGACCTACTAGCACTTTCACTTCCAAGTCAAGTATCTAGTCCTCATCAACACACATGGACTTTGTTAGTATGCTAAACATTTGGTCCTTCATTATTTACCGAGACTTCCATCATTTGCTAGGCATCTAATCCTTCATAACTTGTCTGAACTTCCATCACGTGTAACACGTTCAATTTCTCCATTGCCAAGTATTTAGTCAATGTTAACCCACTTGATCTTTTCCCTTGTCAACAACTTATTAGGATTTCCATACTGCCAAGTGTTTGGTCGACCTCGAGCCATTTATATTTCATTTAATATAAAGTATATAGTCAACCTCGACCCACTTCACAAGCATATTGCTTAAACAACAAATATATTTTTCAAGCATTGAAACACAATCCCTTGATTAGAGGGCCGATTGCACAAACATAGATGTCATATATTCATCAATAGTTACTATCAAAGTTTACATGTAGAACTTCCATCTCTCGATAAATTTTTTTTTCTTGTGTACATTGAAAATTGGAGAAATTGGAAATTTACCTATGAAGAAAGTGGTTCATATTTGTGGACATTATTTCTTCACTTATTTTTCAAACAAACCACTAATCATATTGGTGGATGTTATTTCTACACAGATATATCAAACAAACTGAGTACTTCCAATATAACTCAAGTTTGCTTGAGTGACTCCTGATTTCTCAGTTAGTTCTGTTCTTTTAGATGATTAGGACTCGAGTTTCACAAATGTGATTTTGTGTACTAATGCTGTCAATTATTTTTATGGGATAAAAACGATAAATTTCTTTTAAAAAGTAGTTTGATATATATATATATATGTACATATACATATATATAACATTATTTCACGATGTATTTTTATAAATGAAATTTGTGTTCACTCAGCTGCTTGCATGTCATGGGAGTTAGCAGAGTCTGGCAAAAAGTTTATCACTTCTGTTGTCAATGCAACTGATCTTGTACCAACTTTTTCAGCTGTTTCTGTTGACAACCTTCGTTCTGAGGTAATGCTGGTTTCTGTACACTGGAACTTCTACATTTCCAATACGCTGAAGCTGATTACCTTGTTCACGTGTACTTGTTGTATATTTAGGGAAATATTTAAGGGCAATGAACCAGATTTTTTAAAATTGTACCAAGAGTTTTTAAAACTACATCACACCAGCTTCTTCAAGTGATTAACCTAGGAACCGGAAGTAAATCTGTAAGGTGATATGGTGGAAAATCGTAGATAAACCAGAATATTGATTGGTTCCTTGGGAACATGTTTCAGAACACTGATGAAACATATGAGCACTACTTGATGCAATTGATTGCACTGTTTAGAAATATATAGATGATATCCACTAGTACTTAGCTCGACATTTATATATTTGGAGTACATAAATTGATTTTACTAAATGCTGGCCCCTTTATAGAAGATGATTTTTCATTTGGTTATTTTATTCCTTGCCAGTATGTATCCAACATATGCTTAAAATTGACTTTACCGAGTGTTGGCCACTTTGTTATGCAAACCAACTTATGTGAAAAATGGTTAATCATTATCAGCACAAACACTTGTGCTCAAACGTCCCAGATGCAAGAATGTTGTATATGTTTAATTTAATTTTCTTTTGGTTATTTTAATTCCTTGCCAGCACATCTCCAACATAGGCTCTATAGACACGACCTTCTTACATCATCTGCATCTCCCTTTTGCCAATGTCCTTTAAATAATGTCTCCGTTCCACGCTGACATGTACCTTTCTTCATTCTACTTCTAGAAGCCTCATCAATTAGATTCAGTTGATAAGACTTTTTGGTTTGTTAAATTTTCCACTGTCAATACTTAATTCACTGAAAGGGAGCTTTGGCGCAACGATAAAGTTGCTGCCTTGTAATCTAAAGATCACGGGCTCAAGTCCTAGAAACAGTCTCTTATAAAGTATAGTAAGACTACGTACAATAGATTCTTCTATGGAACCCCGCATGGCGAGAGCTTCATGTACTGGACTCCCTTTTTTTTTTAATACTTAATTCACTGGTTTTGCACTCTATAAAAGTTCTTAAGTTCTTTCATTCATTTCTTTTGCAGATTAAGGCATCTTCATGGCTACAAAATGAAATTCAGCATACAACATTCTTAAAAGGGTTATATCACTTTATGACTGCTCTAAGGTCTTGTATGCCATCTTTATCTGTTGCAAGGAATAGGGTTAGAAAGGCTCGCAAGTTCCTACGTCCTGTGTCAAAAAGCACCGAGGTATTTTCTGTGTTATAGATCTGCACTCTCGAATTTTTTTTTTTTTTTTTTTTGCAAGTTGTAGTTCCTTATTCGTTATACACTGCTGAGGAAAGCAATCTTTTGAACTTGTACCGACTTCCAACCATGCTTTATCTGAGGAAGATCCATTTATATTATTTAACTTTAATTAGCTAGTCGTCACACCATCATCTATATGCTGTTTACAGATCAAATCCATTTTTTTTTTGTCCTGAACGATAATTTATGTACAGAAGGAACTTCAACCAGGTTTTCCATCATTTTATATGGCTATTCTTTATGTGTTGATATCATATTTTCCCTAGATTTTACTGCAATGGCCAAGGATACTATCTGATGTTCCAATTCGAAATGTTGTGCCTGCCATGTTTGCATTATTCTAAGCTTTACTCAAGCAAATACTAGCTAAAACATTAAAAGTAACTAGCTATGCTCATCCATTGTCTTCTCTGGCTGACATGCAGGTTGTAATAAAAAATACAACAGCTACATGGCACTCATCTATCTCATGTTGTTCAGGCAAAAATAGAAAACGTAGATCTTTCATTGCACGCACAAGCCCTGATGAGGATGGGTTACCTGGTTCACAGGTCCAACCAGTAAGCAACACTGTTGCAGCTGAGTTGCCTGGACAAAAGCCATCAGAAAAGCCTACCAACAGTACCTCTGGCTATGAAGAAATAGCAGAAGGTGAGGAACTTTTGCATGTTGATCATGCACTCGGAGTTGGGTCGCTAGTACTAAAAAGCAACGGTGACCTCCATAGTGAAGATAAGCAGGGCTTTGGAAACAATAGAGACAAGAAATTGTGGATTGAAGCAATGTTAAATGCAATACCTACAAGCTCAAATGATCAAGAGGTGCACCAGTTGTTTCCTCCTGGTAGAATCATTCATATGGTCACAGTTCCTGCATTGGATTACTCTGAATCTTTTGAAGATGCTCTCAACAATAGAAACATAGGCATCTATGAAACTCCGAGAGATATGTATGGGAAAATTCGTCTATCACAGACCATGATCAAGGATCACTACATGCCTCGTTATAAAAGAATGATGCAGTTGTTAATTGATAAGCTAAGAAGAGAAAATAACTTCTCAACTACTTTTTAGTGGCGGTTGGTTGGGGCATTTGGGAAGGATTTTTTTTTTTTTTCTGATTGATTCTGCATTGGTGTACAGAGTTTCTTATTAGTCCATCTTGCAACTGTATATTACTTGTGTAATTTACCAGATAATGCAGTTTCTGCATAAGGATATTGTTTAATGGCACATTCAGTTCAATAATTGTTGAAGCTGTAGAATGATTATTGAATTCTATTTCGAAGAACTTGGTTTTCACAAGGTTATTATTTACTTCAGTGTTTCCAATAA
>JBAMHZ010435170.1:0-10501 GCA_037177395.1 Alpinia galanga | reverse complement strand
GAAAAAGTTAAAGATTATCTAATTCACAAATTACAATGTTTATTCCTTTCACTATTCTCTTTGCTTGAAAGTGCTTTCGACAACCTTATAAAGGAGTTTCTTTTAAATGATTTATTTATTGTATGGTATTTCGCTTATCCCACCTAGTGGGATAAAACTTAGTTGTTATTGTTATTATTGTATTGTATTTCACTTTCGAATGGGAGCTTTGGCGCACCAGTAAATTTGTTATCTTGTAACCTAGAGGTTATAGATTCAAGTTCTGAAAACAATCTCATGCAAAGTAGGGTAAGATTGCATACAATAGATGCTTCTTCGAGACCCCACTGGGGAACCTCGCATGAAGGGAGTTTCGTGCATTGGGTTGTCCTTTTTTTATTGTATTTTGTTGTCTTGCTCTTTTTATTTTTATGTAAAAGAGAAAGAAAATTGTACGAGGTTCTCCATCTCCTAGAAAGAGAAGTTAGTTTGTGTAAGGAATTTTAAAGGGTTACTCACGTTAAAAGTCAGGCTATGAAGTAGGACCTGAGGATACAAACTATGTTAACATTCATGAATTAGCATTGATTATTTTGCTTTTATTTTCCTATTGCTTAATATGTGATATTGACTGTTAACATATAATCAAGCCTTACATTTGCAAGAGTTTTAAAATTTTATGTTGAAAGTATTCATCCCCACTATTGGCACCATTCGCATTGGTCTTAACGTTTTGGAGCCATTTTGTATTGAATTAATTCTGCTAAATGAAATTCTAAGCTTTCATGATGAGATTATTTTTAAAATTGAGAATTTTATGGCACTAAGGTTTGTTTTTGGAATGTAAAACTTTTTATAATTTTATTTTCAATGAAATTAAAAATTTTGAGATGTTTTTTAAATGAATTTTTTTTGGGTATAACTCAATAAAAAGAAGAAATTTTTAATTATAAAATCTTGTTTTGTAAAACAAACTCACTCAGTGGACCTATGTTTTAATAATACGAATAAAAATATATTTCACTTAAACTATTTTCATTGCAAAGATGATATTAGTAATAGAAAATATTGACCAATTTGTTATTATGCAAATACATCTATAAAATATAACAAATTAGAACAATGCCCAACCAATTAATGGATTATCGACTTAATAAATTATGTTGGTTAGATAAAATAATTTTCATTTAATGATACATCATTATTATTAGTAATTTAGTATTAAGACACAATGGCTTAGATTATTTATGAGAGGAAAAGGTTTAATTTTATGTAAAAGATAGTTAAGAGTGAGAAACAATGAAAGAAATTTTAGGGAAACATTTAAAATTATATAACTAGGAGGGTGATATGTAATTTGTAAAATGAAATGGAAAATATGAAAAATTAGAAGAGTACATTACAATTTGATGTTAACATTGGCAAAATGGTGAAAATATATATTGGTGGGAGTTAAAATGAAATTTAGTTAGTCAAATGATAAATTTGAAGACTTTAAAGGGTAAAAAAGGGCAGTCCGGTGCACAAAGCTCCCGCCATGCAGGATCCTAGGGAAGGATCTATTATACGCAGCCTTACCCTGTTTTTTTTTGCAAGTGGCTGTTTCCAGAAAGGACAGTCTTGTGCACGAAGCTTCTGCCATGCAGGGTCCTAAGAAAGGGTCTATTGTACGCAGTCTTATCCTGCTTTTGTAAGAAGTTATTTTCAGGACTCGAACCCGTGACGTCTAGGTCACAAGACAACAATTTTAATGTTGCACCAAGACACTCCTTCAGTTTGAAGAATTGGAGTGTAACAAAAAGTTAAAAATATTTTAGGGCAAAGTTTAAACATGAAAAGCTAGATGTTAATGTTGAATTTGGATACTAAAAAGTTTAGAAAAATTAATGAGCAAGATGTAATATACTAGTGTCATATAATGTTTATGTCATATGTTTGGGAGGAAATTGTCTGATCTTGATCGTATTCTACAACTCTAGGATTGAATATAAAAAATTTAGAAATATAAGAGTAAAATATAATATTATTGGTGACACATGTCAAAATTGTAAATATATTTGTGTTAAATACTAAGAAGGTAATTATAAATCTAAAAAAATAAGAAGATCATAATGCTTTATGCCACAGATAAAATTTCATATAAATTTATAGAAATATAAGGATAAAAGTAAGCAACTCCAAAAATAGATATAATTTGAACTCTCTTTTAAAATAATTACAAATAGTATTTAAAAACTAGAGAATTTGAGAAAATTTTGGAAAAATTAGAATCTATTTTTGAAGATTACAATCATGCTAAATATGCTCTAGGTATTAGTGGAGGTTAACTTTGTTACTTTCATTTTGAACATCTTATATGTATGGGGATCGAACTTCAAAATCATCGTGCTAGAGTTTCAATTTTTTATTGGAACGATATTAATTTCGTATTGTGTCAACATTTTGATGCACAGTAGTAGTAACAGATTGGAGATTGAAGGAGGAAGAATAAGTAGAGGAAGAAGACATTGTCTCTGTCGAATTATATAAGTTTAAGTAATTTATCAAAAAATATTTCAATCGTTTCACCTGACATAGTACGAGATTTCAAATCATGATAGGGACACTTTGTAGTAAAAAACAAATAATGATAACGATAATAATAATCATCATAATAATAAAAGTGAAAATTGAAAAGAAAAAAAAAAGGTTTTCAAATGGTACTAAAGTGTCGACTAGATCTAAGTCATACTTGGTTCAATGCTAGAAACAAGTTTGTGCTGGGGTGTGGGTCGTGGCCCACAGCTCAGCCTGGTCTGATCCTGAACCTTCTTGATGTACCTAATCAAACATGGGATTGGGATTGACACAACCCACTAGTTAAGCTTGGAATTTGCACAACTCATTGGCTCTATCCTTTCCATTTTATTTTATAAAATATTAAAAATAAATATAAATATTAAATATTTTAAAATATATTTAAAAATAATTTTAATAATATTTACTCTGATTTTAAAATATTATGTTAATTTTAAATATAAATTTTAAAATTAAATATTTTTTAATAAATTTGGATCCGGCCTGGGTTTATGCTGGTCACAGAACACAACCAATTTGGGTGTTGCTGCCTGCACTTGGCCCAACACGATCTCTCTTAGGCAATCTAGGCCTTATCTGGTCTACCAAACACGCACTACATTTTATTTCATAAAAGCGACAATCTGCAATCTGGATAGACATCGAGTATGTTGTTAATGGGATAAATTTGCTTTCTTTACAGGTATATACTGTTCACTTCAAGTGCAACAAGAAACTTTTGCGTGAATACCCAAATTTGTTTAATTACACGAAGGACATATTCCAAATTCCAGGCATGAGCAGTACTGTCAATATGGCGCACATAAAGAAGCACTATTATGGAAGTCATCCTTCTATCAATCCATTTGGAATTATTCCAATTGGTCCAAGTTTAGATTATTCTTCTCCACATGACAGGGAAAGATTTCAATCTTGAATGTTCATGCAAACCAGCCTTGGAATTCCTGTTATCCATGTCAAGAAATTACGTAGGCGAGATAAATTTATGGCTACTTTTTGTCTCTGTTATGCAGATATGTGCTTCTTCTTGTGCTTACCTCAGAACTAGATGGTTGGGCATGTTATGACTTTCTAAATGCTCATGTAATCTTGTCAAGAAGTAAATGGTTTTAGAAGGCACTATGTCACTTTGTTCTGGTTTTTCTGCTACCTTTCTAGTAGCTTTTTTCTTTCATGTTTCCACAGAACTGGCTGTTTAAACTTTCAAACCGATATCTTGGCATAAAAGTATAGAATTTAGAATTTGTGGTGGAACCAACATGAAGTGATCTTGAGGGGCACGACAAGGTGACTTGTGTTTAAGGTTGATTTCAGCTTTGAAATGGTTGGTAAAGTTGTTTATTATTATTATTATTATTATAATTTAGGTGTTCGGATTTCACCTAATTAATCTTAGAGATAGATGGTCTTTCTCTTTGGTTTGTAGATAAATCCGGAGCACAGGGGTGGTAATAGTTTTTTATTACCTCCAAAAGCATGCAGTTATGCATGGGATGCCAAGGAGTTGTGGAAAAGACGAAGAATATGAGGTAATGCGTTTCATATCCAGCACTTGAAGTTTTTTTTTCTTCGTCTGAATTTGAGAGATTTATAATGCGTGAGATCTTATTGTCATAGATATGGACACATTTTTTTTTTTTTTAAAATAGTTAATCTTGTTTGCGCTGGCATAAAAATTGTTTTTTTAAATTGAATGCAATATGAATTAGACTATTTTATTTGTACGTTAATGTTTTACATGCCGGTTTTAACATCGTTAAAATGAAATAGATAAACATCTATTTGAGTTTTCATTCAAGAAAAAACATTGGCAGTTCTTTCACACGAAAACCAGATAGAATGAAGAATTTGGGTTTTTATTCAAGAACATGCGTTGAAATGAATTTCATTTCAATACAAGGATATTGGATGATGAAATTTCAGGGAGTCAATTGACTCACACTATTATGATTTGTTTTTTTTTTTTTCTCATGGAAATAGTATTTAGTATAAATGATGGATGAAAAAAAAGATGGAAGAAGGTTCTCTGGTGAGGACAAAAGCTCACGTATTCTGGCGAGAGCAAAGAAGACGCTCATCGATGAGGATGAAGGATTCACAAATAAAGGTCAAGGGCAAAGGAAGAGCTTGCCAATGAGCTCGATGCACCTGTGAACGGTGGCAAAACTCTTGCCAACACGAGCAAAGGTGGCAAAAGTCTTGCCAACAAGAGCAAAGGGGTGTGTGTCGATGGTGCAGCTAATGGACAAGAAAGATGAGCAAGGGCTTTCATTTATTATAAACATAAGTAATTTATATATAGATAGATAGATAATAAGATCCTTTAGCGATCAACAGATCCTTACTGACGAGTAGACATCATAGGAAGCAGTGAGATTATAGAAGAATATTTGGAGAGGTGATGATTTTTTACTAGTTAGATGGGAAATTTAGTGATATGAGCTTGTTATGTATCTATCTCTAAGATTAAACGATCTTAATTTTTTATTAGAATATGTTATTAAAATTTACTAAAATATTTTTTTATTATTGAAAATTGATTAATCAAACAATTTGACTTGATTAGATCTATCCAACCATACTAACAAACAAATTTAACTTTAGCTTTCCTTTCAACGAATAGAAGTTATTTTCTGAAAACAACAATTAATATTTTCACCATAAAAACTCTTCAACGACTATGATTTTTTAATACATTAAACATTAAAAAAAATAAAAAAAAATGTTTAATGAAACAAAAGTTTATTTTCTCAAAATATTTAACAGTCAAAATTGTTACAGAAAGACGATTAATATTAATGGTGTGATTGCTTAAAGGGAAGATTACAACGATTCACATCCTTATAATTGATAACAATTATTCTCTAATATTAATAAGGAACAATTAAGTTCCTTCCAAAACAATAATCGAGCAACTAAAAATCTTGATCACCAATAAAGTAAGAGATGAAAAAAAAAAATCTTCTGTGCCCATTATATATAAGATTTACAAATTAATAGTAATTTATATCTAGTAGTTTACATTTAAAAAAATATAAAAAAACTAATATAATTTACGCAATAATTCTAGATCAATATATGAAATATTTTTTTTCAGAAAAAAAAGACATAATATTACTCATAGAATTACTCGATGCTCTATAAAAAAAATATCTGATTTCTGAGCGCATCGAGGAAGCACGTGCACTAGATGTCAGGCAGGCCTTTTAGCTTTAGGTCAAATGTGTAATTTAAACCGACCGCATCTTTTCCTGCTATTCGCGGCCATAAAGTGAAGCCCAAACGGATGATACATAGTAAAAGCTAAATCGCACATTGATTACTTCGTCAGATTCAAATATTTTTGTACCGTTACGCTTTCCGACCGTTACCCAATTTTAAAATCCCTCTGGCCTCTCCAGTCTCTCAGCCGTCCATCATGTTCCCAATCAACGCCCCCGATCCTTCCTCTCCTCCTAGAGTCTTCTCCCCGCCTCCAATTCCATTGCTTCAGCGATCACTGTTACAAAAGCCAAGCTCACGCAAAACCCTAGCTCATTTATCTTCGGATTGCTGGATCGATCAAAGAACCATTTTGCTCCATTCAATGCTCTAATTTCTTTGTCAGCTTTGAGATCTTGGGATTGGATAATGCCGGTTTCCACTCGGGGGCAAATCTCGGCATGCCGCGATGGGTTGGCATCGGCATGTCAAGATCGCGAGGGGCAGCCGGAGAGGGCGCGGCTCCTCCGCGATCCGCACCGTGGCCTCCGCGACAAGCTGAGGGCGCTCACCCTCATGTACGAGCAGCAGAGGAGCCATGCGGCCGCAAGGACGACGGGTAGCTCCATCGAGTCACGCGTCCTCGCCACCCACCACCCCAGCGTGGAGCTGGTGGACTCCGGGCGCCGAAGGTGGAAACAGGAGAATGAAGTACCTCATGAGCCAGTGGATCGAGAGCCGATCAGATCGGAAATCAAGAACCACATTGTATTCCCGGAAGCTGAGGCCGCGAAGGAGAACCGCGAGGCCCGTGACCAGAACAGGATCATCGTGTTCTCCTCTTCCTGTCCCAAGAAGGTGTCAGAAGTGACGCCAGGCGGTGCGGAGGTGGCAACCAGGAAGCTCTCACTGCGGGAGTTGATAAGTGCCGGTATGCAATCGGAAGGGAGGCTCGAGAGAGGCAAGATAGGGTGTGGGGTGGCCGCCGCAGTGGAGACAGGTAGCCAGGAAAGCAGGGGGAACCGGTTTAAGACTGAGGAGAGTAGGGAGGGTGGAGGGAGTCGGATCAATGTCTTCGTCCGGCTTCGGCCAATGGCAAAGAAGGAGAAGGATGCTGGCTCACGGTGCTGTGTCAAGATCGTGAACAGGAAAGATGTTTACTTGACGGAGTTTGCCTCTGAGACAGATTATCTCCGTCTGAAGAGGGTCCGAGGACGACATTTCTGCTTTGACGCCTCATTTCCAGACTCAACTTCGCAGCAAGAAGTCTACACCACTACGTAAAACCTCATTGTTCTATCATATAATTGTTTATTTACCTCAAATTTTTATATGGTTATTTCACATGTCCGAAGCATGATTTTTATCTTGTCCAGAAAACAGTTTATTATGACGTGGTATTGATTGGATCCATACATAACTCTTTAGAAAACTACAACATATGTTTGAGATTAAGTTTAAACTCTTGTAATGAATGTTAGATTTGTTTCCCTAATCCAAAAGCATATGCTGTTGGGGAACAAGCCCAGCTTGTATTTCTATGTTCTAACTTCTCCCTTGCATGAAAATTAAATTAGTAACGTAATTCACAGAAAAAAAAAGTAAAGAATGAACCCAGCAAACGAACAATTAAATGGGGAAATACATTGGAGTGAGCTGGTAATTAAACTAAAGATATGCTTCGTACCATTCAGCAGTTGACTGAGTAATATAATCCAAAAAAAGACTGTTAGCAGAATACTTATTATGTATTCGTGGTCCAAGGATGACATTGATATATGTCAGACTTTTGTTGTTTATTCTTTGTGATCAACTTATCTTATTTACTTATGGATACCATGAATTACTCATGGTTTCTCTTATTATTTTATGCTACGTTATTAGCATTCTTTGCTATGTCAATTGGCTATATCATGTCGTACTACTCTCATATTTCTTTCCAAGCAATTGAATGCCAATTATATTGTCTTAATTTTCTCTACACTACTGTGATTAACTTAACTTTCTGTTCGCTAGTTCAAGGTTTTGATAAGGAATATCAGATTCTTCTGGTTTTGACTGACTAGAGTGTTTTATGTTATGTAAATTTATTCAGCACTTCAGATCTTGTGGAAGGTGTTCTACAAGGGAGGAATGGTTCAGTTTTCTGCTACGGTGCAACTGGAGCTGGTAAAACATACACAATGCTAGGAACAATAGAGAATCCTGGTGTCATGGTTCTAGCTATCAAGGATCTGTTTTCCAAGATTAGACAGCGGAGTTATGATGGGGATCACTCTGTTCAACTTTCTTACCTTGAAGTTTACAATGAGACTGTTAGAGATTTGTTATCCCCTGGTAGACCACTTGTCTTGAGGGAAGATAAACAGGTACCTTAAATGCAAGCTGTATTTCTGCATGATTAATTTATAACTTGGTGACTTTTTACAGCAAAGAGGCTATAGATTGTACAGTATTATAGTTGACTCACAAAGCTATTTCTTGCATAAGAAAAATAAAGGAAAGCTTAATTATGAACCTATGATGGCTCTTGTCTCTCCTTTTAGTTATATTTTGTGATCTAAATGCAATTTTTTCAGCTGTACAAACCTTCCATCTTGTTGTAGCATGTTTAAAGCTTAATTTAAGATTGTGGCTACCTTACCTCCATTTCTCAGTGAGAATTCTTTGATTTGTTTTCTCTGACAATATTTGTAAAACCAGCTCAGCCAAAGAACTGGAGATTTTATTAGTTCTCAGTAGTGCAATCAATTCATCCAACTGGTTCAGTTCTCTAACATGTTATATAAACATCCTTTTCCCTGTTATGGTTCCACCAAAAATTCCAGGAGTCCACTTCACATTTCTGTTCATTATTTCTGACCATGCTTGATCCACCCAATCAAAAGACCTCACTCATCCTCACATGCTTCGCCATCTCCAATTTCTGGCAATCTCCAGTTCCAGAATATGGGATAGCTATGTGCTTGCAGGACTTGATCATATTTTTATGACTACATTTCTTATTACCCTTCACTTATGCTCGTCTTTACATTCTTGCTAAATGTTGTCTTGCTGTAGCTTAAATTTTCCATTTTGGATTATTTTTCACCTTCATGCTTTAACAATTACATGATAGCAATATTATATAGTCCTTTAAAAACATTTTTTTTTTATTTTTTTGGTTTTAGACAGGCTTGATTTGTGTTTTACAGTTCAAGTATACAAATAGTTTGGACAAACTATCAAGCAAATCTTGGTTGAGGTGGCACATGCCAGTTTGGTCCAAATCTAGAAAACACTGTTCTTTGTTGTGCTAGTAATAACCTACATTATTCACCATTGCTCATATTCTACCAACATTTGGTTCGATCTCATTAATCTTGCATCACTGTAGGATTATGCTTGGTCACCTGGATTGAATGAGTCAAAAACTTAGCGACTATAACATTTTAGGATAATCTACAGAATGAAGTTTAGTACAATATAAACATAATATCATGGTGTCTGGACAACATCAGGTCCGCTACTTATCTAGTGAGTTTTAGTACTCATTGGGTAACATGATTAGGAGGAAACCAGGGATTCATTTGGAGAAGATTTGAAGACACCAGTTAGATTTTATCTAGTGAGTTACAGTCCATCTCTCAGGCTATTAACTCCTTTATCTAGTTCAAGCTGTAATACAATTTCTCATATTCATTATTGCAAGTTCTTGTTGGATGAATATCCAAAATTTAAATAGAAACATATTCTTTATTGGTTTTGTTGTTCTTATTTGACTCTGGGAAGACATTTGAATCTCTAGTCATTGTACTTCATAAAATTACACAATAGAGTAGTGAAAGGAATTATAGAATTAATAAGAACCTTAGTTCAATGATCTAAAAATGCTTATGAGTATTTATTTTAACATGACAACAAACTTGTCAAAATACTTCAGGGAATTGTAGCAGCTGGCCTCACACAATATAGAGCTTACACAACAGATGAGGTAGGTTGGCCGTCCTTGTTTAAAATTATTCTAATGCAAATACTCGTGGCATTAGTCATTATAATTATTTTCTTTTTATTGTTCTCATGTACAGGTAATGACATTGCTTCAGCAAGGCAATCAAAATAGGACCACTGAACCAACTAGAGTCAATGAGACATCTTCACGGTCTCATGCAATACTTCAGGTGCTTGTCATTTTTTTGGAAACCACTTTAGAAATATTGGTATGCTTCTAAAATCATGAACTCTTATTTTCCCATAGGTTGTTGCAGAATACAAGTGCAATGATTCAGGTAGCATCATAAAACGTATTGGGAAACTTTCACTAATTGATCTAGCTGGTTCAGAGAGGGCTCTAGCAACTGATCAACGAACTCAGAGATCCATTGAAGGTGCAAACATCAATCGTTCCCTCCTTGCTTTAAGTAGTTGCATCAATGCCCTTGTGGAGGGAAAGAAGCACATACCTTACCGGAATTCAAAGCTCACCCAACTTCTCAAGGATTCTTTAGGAGGGCCTTGCAACACTGTCATGATTGCCAATATAAGTCCTAGCAATCTTTCTTTTGGTGAAACGCAAAATACACTTCATTGGGCTGATCGTGCCAAGGAGATAAAAACAAAGGTTTGCTACTTTAAGTTCTTTGTCTATGAAAATGAAGCACCTCTTCTAAGTCAAATTCAATTTCAAAAGATCTCTTCCTTTTGGTCCTTTTGAATGCTTCTTCATCAGCATAAAAGTGGCCTCATTCTACCATTCTAACTCGCA
>JBAMHZ010435169.1:0-22229 GCA_037177395.1 Alpinia galanga | reverse complement strand
CAAAAAGGCACCACAAAGTTCGTCAAAGCAGGTCAAGGACCCCAGTTGCAGGAGTTGAAACCACTTCTGGGCTGCTCCTACCAGCATGATGACAAATACCTGACACTTGGGTGGCGGCGTTCTCAAACTTGTAGAGATGGTCCTCCGGGTCTGCAGTGCCATTATACTCCCCCAGGTGGGGAGCCGAAAACTAGATGAGAGATCTTCCATTAAAATCTCCTCCACAAAGGGAGATGACTTCCTCAAGCTTGGTATGTCGCCAAGCGGCTGTCTCCTTGCTCTTCCTCCCCTCCCTGAGGAAGGGTCTATGTCGGTATATTCTCCTTTATGGGACGAGGATCTTCCGATGCATCCTTCCCTTTCCTGAGTTCTTGTGCCCGCTCCACGGTGGGAACCCGTTCTCCTTCCCCAGGGGTGGCTTCCCTTTCTTCTCTTCGGTTCAGGGGAGGTAGTTGACTCCTTCCTTCCCGTTGCTCCAAGGCTTCTTCTATGGCTTTCTGGACGATGGCCATTAACTGGTAGCAGGTCAAAGTGACAGGGGCTTCATCTGGCTCTGTGGCCATAGACCATACTTCATCGGACCTCATCTCGACGTCTTACTCAGTATACCTTTTCCACAGACGATGCCAATTGATGCGATTATCTTCTCGTGGCCCTTCTCACTGAGCTTTTTAGGAAGAAGGTGGGTTCGCACAACCGCAGCAGTATCCTCACCGAGGACCTGTCAAGATTAACACGCGTCAGCAGGCCACCGATCCGGCTAACGGCCCTCTGATGCTTAAGTTAAACAGGTGGATGAGGATCAAAAGAAAAGAAGAAGAAGAAGAATTGATTCCTTGGGGTTTCCAAGTGTTAAGTCCCCTTTTCTCTGCCTCCACTTGTTTCTTTATAGCATCTTCGAGATTTTCCTCTCCCTCCCATCGTGTCTTCTGCCGAGGCTTTTTGACATGTCATTAGGGAACATTCTCTGTCAGGAATCTCCACGTGATGTGCTACCATTAATTGAGGTTGTTACCTGCAGAGATAGTGGAGAAGAACTACAAACACAGAGGAAGTTTCCTCCTTGGGCTAGGGCTTTGGGCCCCTCAAGTTCTTCCTCTTGGGAATTGATACGCTCAGGCCTACTGCACCTCCCCAGTAGCTTTCACCCCCAGATGAAGAGGCCTAGACCTTCTGATCTTCCCGGGTAGCCCTTTCTCTCGACTAAAGAGACTTTCCTTCTCTACTATTTCCCGGATAGCTCTCTCTCTCGACTAGAGGGACTTACCTTCTCTGTTCTTCCCAGGTAGCCCTCTCTCCCGACTAGAGGGATTTACCTTCTCTGCTCTTTCCAGGTAGCCCTTCCTTCCGACTAGAGGGGTTTATCTTCTCTACTCTTCCTGGATGGTCCTATCTCCCGATTAGAGAGACTTACCTTCTCTGCTTCTCTCGGGTAGTCCTTTTTCCCGACTAGAGGGGCTTACCTTCTCTGCTTTTCCTGGTAGCTCTTCCTCCAAACTAGAGGGGTTTATCTTCTCTACTCTTCTCGGGTGACTTCCTCTAGTGTAAACCCACATCAGTAGGCTATATTGTTATTCACTGAGGATGAATTTCCAATGAAATGGAACAGATACTACATGAGTTACAAGTTAGGTGATCACAAGGCACTCCACCCTGCAACCTTAAAGCCACTATAAAAGCTAGAAGACTGTTTAAAGAAATCATAGGCTATCTCAAAGTCAAATAGACATATCCAAGGTTATGGGTTAGAGATGATAGGGAGATATATTGAAGCTCAGGAAATCTTCTTCAGCACATAGCTGTATAAGATCGTCTTTTGTGTCAATAAGCTCAGGTTCAAGCACAGATGGAGTCAACCTACTGGCATTTTAAATGACCCATATGATCGCAATTCTCAAAGATATCTTGTAAGACAGCTGTGAAAAAGATTGACTATAAGATTGTGTGTCAAGTCTTATATGAGGTTGCAAACAGCAGAAGACTCGCACCCCAAACAAAATTCCTTAGTTAAGCTAACTCGTGAAATTTTCACCTTCTGTGGTCTTGTTCACGTGATTTAAGCTCCATACTTCAACTTTAACTCGGACGAAAAAGATTCCATCAGAAGTCAAAAACAGTAGCCAAAGAACATCTTTTTCGCGACAATTAAAAACGTTTAACAAAAAATACATGCCAAGACAACATTTTTTCTAAGCTAAAAACAGAAAATACGTAGCACAATTCCACGTGCAACTGCAGTCGAACCCTAATAGTGACCAAGTGCGACTGCCCCATCCCAAGACGCTAAAAATCAGAGCCTCAAAGACACAACCACGCAAAGACGAGGTTTTGCCGAGACCCGAGTTCAGATCACTAACCTTGAGTAGCTTAATTAGCGCGTCTTTGGACGCCGGAGGGCTCTGCAGCTTCGATCCCACCTCCTTGAGCTGCTGCTGCAGCTTCTGCGCCATTTCTACCGTCGAACAGCGACGGAGAAAGGGTCGACCAGCTCGTCTGTCGTCGTCGTCGTCGTCCTCCTCCTCCTCCTCTAGGTCTTCCGCCCGCTGCCCCGTTCAAACCGACAAATGAGCAGGACTCGAGTGGATCGGGAAGGGGAGGAGGCAAAGCAGGCGAACGAGGAGTGAGTTCGAACGATCCTTTCGATCACAGGGACCCATAGATCACGAAGATGTAATGCATCAGACTCAGCAGCAAACTTCATATTCGACGACGCGTCACGATATGAACGTTCAAAGTCAGGGCCCAATTTTTATTAACCTCACGTGACAATCTGAAACGATGCTGTATGTCTTGTACACTACAGAGTTAACTAATACGAACTCGTGGAATTTGGTGTGGGCTCGAGGATGCTATTATTCAGATAACCCCTTTTTGTTTTACAAATAATCAATCATATTGGCCTTGTTTGTACACTACAAAGGAAATAAAAATTAGTAATAGGACAATAGATTAATCCCATAAATAGTTTCTTCGTATGCTAGTTAATAATTTTAAAAGTCAAAAACTCATTGTGATTTACCTGGATCGTTAGTTTGATGAATTTTAATCTTTTACACGATACTATATAAATCTTTGTATTTAAAAAAAAAAGAAATCCAAAAATTACACAAAAAATAAGAGTATGTTTATTCATCGATTATTGAATTTGATTGAGCGGACGTTCTAATATTAAACCAGTAGCCATATAATATTAGCAGTTACGATCAAATTTTCATTTGTTATGTTTATTATAATAATACGAGAGTAATGTTTATTAATATAATGTATTCATAGTGGGTAAAACTACCCAATGACTTAATAATTCATTAGATGGGTAGTGCATGCAGAGTAGGATTAAGACGAGAGAATATAAATTATAACATGATTTGTGAAAGTAGAGCTGAACCAATTTAGAATCCACACGTGATTAAATAAACAAAAAAATGTCATAATATGAATAAATTTATTGGTATACACGTGGCTAAGAGGAAGAAAAAGAAATTCTGCTTTGCCTCCTCCCCTTCCCGATCCACTCTAGTCGTCGCGAAGGGGAGGAAGCCCTGCTGTATCACGGTCTCAAACTTGTTTTGTGTGCCAGTCAATGAATGGATCAACATCTTTTGTCTGCCTTAACCACCACGGCGACGGTTCTGAAAACATTGGTTTCCACACTTTTTCATTCATAGATGGTACTAAACCTTTTGGATATATATATACACACATACACACACAGTTACAGCTTTCAGCAGCAGCAGTATTCTCTGCTTGTTAAAAGTTGCAAACTAAAAACAAAGGGGAAAAAAAAAACATGTATCCTTTCTCGGAGAAATGAACAGAGTAAAACAAAGGTTAATCGAGTGAACAAGATCAGTCCACGGGGACGTTTGTTGAAACAGAATATGTTTTTGCACTTCATCCTCTTTACTGATTGCCTTCGGTTTTGGAGCAATCGGAATTCTGCTTCAAAAGTAGTGGCTTAGTCGGCTGCACCGAGTTGTTCAGTCAAACAGAATCCATCTTTTCCATTTCATCCTCTTCGATAATTGTTTTGGGCTTTGCAGCAATCGGATTCTGCTTTGAAAGTAGTGGTTTTGTCACTGCCGATGGCTCTTTCGATCCCTGCAAGTTGAGGAAAGTGTAGAACGACATCCCACACAAAGCAACAACTGCTCCGCTGAGACTGACCATTCCAGGGTCGGAGTTGAAGAACACATATCCGCCCAGCATGATTACACAAGTCTTGAACTGACCAAGAACAACATGAGAGATTGCAGACGTTGCACTGCGCAGTATGAATCAGATCCAAAAGGGTTGTTTTTAGTGATATGATGATTAAAGGCAGCAAAAGCTGCGGAAGACAATCTAATTATTCACTATGCAACAAAAATAATGATACTAAGCAGAAAACCTTAACTTTTACATGCCAATTTAAGCGACCTAAATCCTTTACTAGCTGATTAAGTGCTACATTCTCTCTTCATTCTTTTAGGACAAGCTATAGTGCAATCCCATTTATTTTTTCTCTCTCTGTGTTTTTAATTGCTCAGGAAGAATCAAATGCTTTGTAAGCTTATAATCCAGACGTATTGTTCTATCACTGATAACCTTCCACGAAATAGGAGAAATTCTAAACATTAATAAAACAATCATGTTGATCAGATCAAAATATAGCAGCTCTCCATTATGGAGTAGATCAAACATCTGAGAATATCCCATTGTGTCAAGTTGAAAACTTAATCACCAAGTGCAGTTAAGGAACACTTTAGTATATTCAAATTAGAGGATCATTACTTAGAGAATGTCATCTCATTCTTAAACAATCATATTATAAGTGCCTAGAAACTCGAAGACTCACCCAAGTGCCAAAGCACCAGACCACTGGAGAAGAAACCCAAATAATGCTGATATGATGATGGCAGATGCATTGTTCCAAGTCCAGTTAAAGGATAATACACCTGGAGGATCTAGCAACGGCATTAAAACCACAAAGAAGAATATTGTAATTGGGCTTGTCTTCCACATTAACCTGGTCAGATGGGAACTGATTTAGAAGCACTGTGAGAAGTGGTGAACAGATCAAGATATATAATTTTTCCACATACGCAAGCGCAGTCCAGTTGCCAGTTTGTTGCAAATTTGACCATAGAATTTTATTGACAGCACTAGGCACAATCCATGCCAATGCAACACAAGCACCAAAAAAATTAAATTGCAGATCAGTAACCGTCGCAATAGCCACACCAATTGAAACAGTAGTCAGCGTGATAACCTGGATTGGACAATGAAAATGAAGAGTTGGACATTCTTTTGAAAAATAGTATGTACAGACTACATATAACCAAACTACATATATTCCAACAAAATGAACTCATTTATAGTCCAGATGTGTCCATATGTAATTAGCATGTACAGAACAGAAACTTGAGTTGCATGCATATCCATGCGAAACTCATTTTATCAGTAATCTCACATCTTTCAGTCACTGTCAAAATTTTCTCCCATTTTCTTTAATAAGTGTTGAAAATTGAAATATCATTTCCCATAACTTACCAAGTTTGCTCATAAGGGAGGATAGTATCCTACCTAGATTCTGCTGCATATAGATGCAATGCAAAGCTTAACCTGGTAAGGGTATAACCGGCAAAAAAAGCAACTGGAGCAAGTCTTAAATACAAACACATATAACTTCTATGACATATTGACCGCTTCTAAATTTTTCCGTTTATGCTAGACCAACTAATTGCAGTTAAATAAAATTATAAAGGAAATCAAAAGTAAGAACCTTTTGAAACGTCACCCTCTTGCTAAGAATCATAAACTCAGCAAGAACAATTGTTGGGGTCACAGCTATCTTAGCCATTTGATAGAAACCCACACTGAAATAAGAATCAGATATCAATAGAAATGGTGGAAGCATTGGAATTAAAAAAGAGATCACTTTGGAGTAAAGAATTAACACAATTCAAGTTATATAGTAGCACATGGATGGGAATCACCTATTATGTTGTAGGCTGACATTAGCAAGTCCAGTGGCCATAGCCATCACTGCACCCAGGACAAATAAAGAGGAAAATGGTGTAGATTTAGAAGGCGGTGAAGCAGGCAGCAGTGATAGTGCCTTGAAGATAGCCATAAGCAACCAAGAAGTTACATAGTGGATTAAAGAAAGGGCGACTGGAAAATTGAATCCAACCTTGCCCATGACCTGTAAAATAAAGGATCACTGGTTCTTCAGTGAAGACTCATATTGAAGGAATTTGCAATCCAGTGATTCTGTGGACTTCATTCCATACAGTAGTAGTGTTCATGAAGAATAGGAAGCACCAAGTTTGCCTAAGAGAGATGAGAAACTAACCACTTTGTTGGCCATGATTATTCCAACAGCCACAATGAAATTGAAGGTCAATGCCACAAATGGACCACATAACTTTTGCTGCTGACGCTTTGCTCCTTCCAAAGTATGAATATCACTGTATAAAGAACTTCGTAGCTCCTCCAATGCTCGACCTGAAAGCCATAGTATTGAGAAAAAAATCAACATACTGAACCAATTTGGTCATTTCTCCTACTCTGCTTGCTTTCCCCATTATCACATGGGAATGACTCATGTCTTTGTCCAAAGGAAGCCTTACTGGGATAGAAGTTCAAACAAACTAATAATGGATTCAAGGTGATGTAGGAAGAGGGGTAAATGGAATTCCTACTCAGAATCATACATTTTACTTTTCTCTTTAGGACATTCACTTTCTTCCTTATCGATCACCAAGATTGATATCATCATTATCAAGCTGTTAATCCCAACTATCTGAGGTCGATTAGGTGAATCATATCCCTCTATTGAGCTCCATGAAAGGCAATATCACTAATATTCATTTGTTACAGTTTCTTATGGTTTCCCTATATTATCTGAACCTCCAACTTTAATTAATTTGATTTGTACACGTATAGAAGATATGAATTGCTTTTGAAAATGTAATACCATCTTAATCTATTTTCTCCTAGTAATCATCGGCTACACTTAATTGCCGTGTGACCTAGAGATCACAGGTTCGAGTCATGAAAATATTCTCTTGCAAGGCAAGGTAGGGGCGTACAATAGACTCTTCCCTGACCCGTATTGACACGTTGAGCTGTCCTTTTTAATTGTCTGCTACAATTCATTGCTTTTGGATATTAATTCTTTTTTTATCTTTTCTAATAACTTCACAATGATGTAATTGATAAAATCTCCAAAGATATTGTTGCAATTCCAAATATTTGCACAGTATCTAATACATAAAGTCTAAAAATTCAATACCACCTGTTACCAGTTTTAATTAGGCATGAAAGAAAGCGTTAGTTTGACTAATAAGACCTAACTTTACAAGTCGATTCCCATCTATCAGGAAATTATGGGCAAATAGTGATGACATCGAGGATCCAAGATCTACGTCAGGTAATTGTCCATTGGACAGGCCCTTGAGGAGACTGCATCGCATATAATAAATACACAAAGGAACAAAGTAGGTAAACGAAAGCTCTATCTCTATGAATCACAAAATTCAGAATCAAATAAACACGTTCCCTTGTTTATCTACACTAAGAAAACGCACCGACAAAGAAACAAATTCCTACCTTAAAAGTCAATCCATACTCCTTGGACAAATAACATAATTCATCATTGTTAGGGCACAAAACCTCCGAAGCTAAAAAGTAAATCAAAACCAAATCAACCAATAAAACAAGTTAAAGCACTCAACGAATCAGTTTCCCCTAACTCAAAGATCGAAAATTTTGACTCGAGAATGAGAAACATACCTTGCTCCCCAGCGTCACTGTCTTTGCGCTTCATGAGCCTCCTCCCATCCTTGCCCAATATTGATTCCAACACTCCCATTCCGATCTACCAGGCCAAAAAAGCATCAAGCCGACTCGTAAGATCCTATCTTTCCGCGAGGAGGCTGGCGGTGCGCGCAGAGGATGGAGGGAGCCTTGATCTTAGAATCTGGCGCCGAGATCGAAGGCAACGAAAGCAGTTGTGGAGGAGTGAGGAAGAGGGGACGTCGTACTCGGTGATGTAACCTTCGAATTAGAATTGAAAAATATTCATTTTGTTATTTGAAATTTAATGCTTTTTTTTTTCAAAATATTTTTTAAAAAATAAATGGTCGAAATGCCCCCTTTTTATATATTGTCATGACTCCACTTTTACCTGGCATGTAATCATTTTTATTAAATAAATTAATAATTAAAGGTGAAAATTTTAATATTTTTATAGTTTAAATTTTATAGATGTTTTGAAGAAATTAATGCACAATGAAATTAACTATCTGTAATCGAGTGATCAAATTCTATTTCTAACGTTTCATTTGCTAATTTTAGATATCAAATCTTGTTATTTTCATTAATCCTTTCTATCCTCGATGAATTTTGAATTTATGGTCGATATATATATATCTGCATTCCTAAATAATAATTATCCTTTTGAGTTGTATCTCAATATAAGCAAAAAAATATTAAATATATTGCCCTAAAAAGTATATTTGACTGATCCACTCAACCAACAAAGCTTAACACTTAACTCATCCAACCTCTCGCCCACCTACCGGTTCAACCAACCAAGCGACCTTTTTGTTCAGTTCAACTCGACCAACATAATTCGATAAACTCCTATCTACACGTCCAGTCATCCAATTCAATCTACTTGCCTCGCTTCACCTATTCCATCTAGTTCAAATCACTTCATTCACTCAATTTATCTAATAACACATTTTATCTATTAAGTCCATTTTTTTTAATAAAAAAAGTAAAAAATATTTATTAGAAGTAAAATAATTGCTCTTGCGAACAGACTGCACCAAAAAACTATTGAATTTTTTTTTTTTTGACTTGTTTTGACGATGAAGAAGCATGAAGTGTGCTGGATGTCAGCGTATAACCAGTACATGAACACCCTGAAGCATCAAACAGCAGCATCATATTACAATTTTTTACATAAATTGCATCCAGGAAAAACTCACATTAGAACAAGTGGGAAAATAAGATGAAAGGAAAAAAAATCTAAACAGGAAAAAAAAATCATGTTTTTTATCTATGTACTTGGCTCTTCTTTCACTCGTAATTTTCCATTGCCCATCTCTTTGCGAGCTTCTTTCCAAACATTCGGCTACTTGCATGGTGTCATGTGATCTTCTTAATTAACCCGCTCAACTCCTTTTCTTATATTTTTCTGAGCCAAAAAAAAAAATCACGAAGAGAAGGAAGTGTGGTCATCTCTGTTTATAGAACTTTATCCTTAGGCATCACCAAAATTTTCTCCTCTGCACAAAAAGACACAATGCAAAAACCAATCAATAAAAGTTTGAATAAACCATATTTACCCTAGGATTCTTGAAATAGCATAAAAGTTAAATATTTAAATTCAATTCGAAGATAAGGACACCGTGTTTCAATAAATCATACCGAGCCTTAAATTTGCTGAGATAGCATAACAGACAAGTATTTAAATTCAATTGGTAGAAAAGGACACCGTGTTTCAATATCTGAATGGCTAATTACGACTTTTTCCAAGTACATGAACTGTAAGATCAAAGGTTGAAGATCCCTATTTGGGATCCTTGATACGAGATTGACAATATATTTAGGAGCAGCAAATCTCACTTGAGTCTAAATATGCTTGAGCAAAGATTTCAGAACAATAACACAGCATAATAATCGACCAAAATCATAATACCTGGTGCATCAAAATTCACAAAGTTTGATGATGTGTTTGGTTCACATGAATAACTATTTATTGATTATGAAATTTAGAATACTAATTTCCATTAGAATTTTGATTTCAATTTATAAGAGTAGCTATTCCTTATCTTATCTATTATTACATTAATCAACCGTTCCAAGCATACATATCAAGAATAAGAAAAGTGAATCGAAGAGGCTAGTTGCCCTGAGTAAGCTAGTTAGAACTAATGAATAGGACAAGTAGGATGTACCAATGAGACTGGATGGACCAAATAGGCTAGTTAGTCAAATGCACCGGATGAGCCAATCAACTCAATCATGTCGAAATGGTCGATCACCCCCTTTAGAACAGGCTAGTAAGGCCGTGCAAATTAATCAAGTTGGACGAACCTAGGAGACTAAATAGTAGGGGTTGGTCGAGTCATGTAGATCGGTTGGCTAAGTCAATGAACCAAACAAGTCAAATGTGCCAGTAGAATAAGGAGGTTAACAGGGTTTGTTAGACCCACCAAACTGTGAGTCAATCAATTAGATCACTAGGGCAAGCAAATTAGGCAAGTAAATGAATTGGTAAGTCACGAGGGCAGTCAAGCTAGATGGCTTGGTCATATTGGGAGTGTGAACCAATTGGTCGATTGAGCCTATCAGACAAGATAGACAAGTTAGACCCAATCGATTGAGTAGATTGTGTGAGCTATATAGAATATATAAACGTTTTGGTGAAACTTATTCCTTGTCTGTTATTGTTAGTATTCTTATTAATAAAATATAAAAATAATGATTTTATATCTATTCCATGCCATGAACTAAAGTAATGAATACTTTTTACTATTTTATTCTTTTCCCTAATTTCATTCCATAGGAATAGTTATTTTTTTCCTAGTGTACTATAATTTGTGAACCAGGCTGACCAAGAGCGCTAGAAGGACCTAAACTCGCAAGTGGTGATTTAATTTTGCCTAACATATCAAGGTAAATCTTGCTTACACTCTCGAGCAATCCTTACCCTGCTCAAAAGACCAGTTAACATTATAAATTGTAAGCATCAAACAGTTGTTTAGAAGCAAAGTATGCAAGTAAGAATTCAAAACACTAACTGATTAACTACTTTGCCTGTCTCCTTTTCCAACTGAAACTACTAAATATAACCAGTAGATAAATTCAAAAGGAAATCCTGTTTAAGCAGTTAACAAATAAGAGCAGTAAGCAGCTGAAAAGATTAGTGTTTTTTTCGCTAATCAAATGTACTTATGGATGAGGGAAATATGGTCTACCAATATGAAATAAATTTTCTGGACATACCCTAACAGTTGTGTCATTTAGAGCTTCTAAAGATGTTTCAATCTCCAATTGCTTCATCACAGTTGCTTGCAATACCTGAATGAGGAAAATACATCAAATTCTGGGACCAAGATGTGGAAAAAAGAAAAAGACACACACCAACTTCAAATGGGCAAGGCTAATATATCCAACCATTGTATTACCTTGTTTGTCTTGTGAAGATCTGTCTCAACATTTTTTATCCTATTCATTGAATCAAGTATTGCCTGCTCTTTTTCCTGTGGAATTTCTGCAGGTTTTCTGCTAAGTTCATTAAGCAATGACTCAAGCTTATCAAGACGTTGGATACATGGAGTGACATCATCTTCCTTGGCAGATTCTAAGTTTGAATGTTTATCAGGAATCAAGCTCAGTCTATCTGATGGGTGAATGCTGCACAGTCTCTGGTCTGTTCTAGACTGAAAGATACCAAGGAAGGACAATACTTTTACCAACAAATTGATCAATGCTCTACCAAAAGTTTGCAATTTTCCTCTTGGCTCATTTTCAGTGGCATTGTGCCCCTCAAAGGACAAGTTCCCTGAAACATCAAATAAAGATAAAAATTTCACCACTTTAACTGGTAATCATAATTTCCTTGTTATGGCTTCAAGGACAATATAACTTTGTGATCTGCAAGCAGTAAAATAGATAATAAAGGAAACGTTATCCAAGTGTTTACATATGGATACTTCTGTGACTGTAGAATTCAGCAGATTTGTCATTCAAGAGACTCAGGTTTTGGGAAAAGCTACTATGATGGTCATTTTGGTCTGGCGCAGGTTTACACAACAAATTTAAGTGCTATATGATCTTTCTCTCTTTGTGACAAAAAAATTTTAAGAACCAAAAAATTTGGTTACTAAGGCAAAGGCATTTAGATCATCCATAATACCTAATGAATGTGATGTTCTCGCAGAAAAAGAATGGCCATAATCCTTTACTTCATCAGACAAGTTCACTGCAGATACTGGCATTTTACCAACAGATGGTTCAGGTTTAGCATCAGGCACAACATGGTTAGTACAGCCATAGGAAGGCATAGAATCTGCTGCTCTGACCTGTCAAGACAATGAAGACAAGGAGATGCACTAAGATTTAGTAGTAGTTAGTACTTAGTACAACTGTGCAGAGACCTTACCTATTACAAAAATTGCATGCAGATATATAAATTAAAAAAATGGTGATCAAGAAGAAGAAGACTCAAATAGAATCACCAGTGCTACAATTTCAATTTGGGCAGGATCCTCTGTTTTGTAGGAGACAGATTTTTTCCAATTTTGTGCAACAAGCTAGGCATTGATAAATACTTACAATTCAGCTCGAGGAGAGTGTTTGAAAATATAATTTAGTGCCACATGATTTATTTATCTTTTAATTGCTATTGTTTTGGTACTAGATGTATGAGGGTAATTATTCTCTTTTCTATGTAATAAACTTCTTTATTAGCACAACTAAGAGATAGTTATAGCATTCCATAGTATGATAATTGACTGTTACAATACTATTCGAATCATCACGAAGCATTTCACAAATGCATACACAACCAAAAAAACACATATTGGAATTAGTATTAGTTAAGAGTTTATTAGTCAGATGTATCAAACTCACATTTTCATGCACCAGAGCTAAATGGGTATGTTCAGGAGTCATTGATAGGACTGGAGAATCAAGATAGTCTACCTCAGATCTTGATTCAGCAGTTGTACCTCTGTTACTTCTCTACATTCGAAGGACATGAAGTCAGTTTAGAGGCAACAAAAAAGGGAGATGTACATATTCATTAAAAAAAAGACAAAAGTTACAAATTCAATATTATGCCTTTGATAGATGTCGCCTGGAATAAGGGGCATTAATCTGTTGGCCATGTCCATGCCTGATTTCACTAATACATGATGTCCCAATGCAATTCACAATCTACAAAGAACAATGAGCAATAGATCTCTCAGTTGAAGAAAATATTAGTCTAATGGGACAGTTTGTCGGTAAATAGAACATGATATAATGCAGCAAGTAACAAGATGGAGATACCTACTTTCATTATAATTGGGTCATTCCAGGGTCCTTTATTAGACCTGAGGCATCCTCCCTGATTGTAGCAATTACATGTACCACCAAGAAAATCAGGCAATTGGCTGTAAGGAAAAAAAATCTACATGAGTCTGGTAAATCGAGTAATGGTCATGGGTATGATATAGACACCCAAAGCCAGAGAACTCAAAGCCTACCAACCTTGAATCAACTGCTTCAAGAAGCTTACTCTGGTACCTTGCACCAAGTACCTACATAAGAAAATTTAGCATAGATGTCATGCAGAATAGTGCAAATATGACTATATGATACAATGAACTAATTCTTCAGAATAATTCAACCTACATGTATCTTTGAAGTTGTTTTGGAATCGAGGAATCCTTTTACACTGTTCCACAAAAGTTTAAACCCATGTCCAGCATTTATCACAAACATTTGATGAAGCGTCTGCACAAACTTAAACATGTGAGCCTTCCTCATACAAGAAGATACAGAGAATAATTTATCCTACCTCAGGATAGTACTCGCTGTCTATCTTGTTCATGTTAAGCAACAAATCCCGTGCTGTTTTGCTGAAATTCTTCAATCCCTGTAATCAACAATACACCAGATAGTTCAAAAATTCACACTCAGAAGACAAAGAAATGGTCCAATTCAATGTAGATATAATGAAACCGAGGGGTCATTAATGGTGTTTAATATGGAAGGAAAATTGCGTAAAACTATAATTAACTTTTTCCAATTTGTCCAAAAGGTATTATTATTTGTTAAATACAAAAAGAATGAAGAAAAAATATTTCTAAAGAAGAAAGAACTATTCAAAGAAAGCTTGTAGGAAGAAATGATAGAAACATACTACACCCTGTACATCCAATATTGTTGTCGTTGAGCCAATATATCTTTTGGCCGCTATAGAACATGCAGGAAATTTCTCGTTCAGGGTTCTCTCAAACTCCTGCACATGATATTTCAAGTAGCGTTCCACTGTAGTTATATGCATAAGCTTGTCAGGCTCAACACTCCCAAGCCTCTCAATATAGACAGGTCTTCCCTCCTTGTCAACTCCGTGATACCCCTGAGGATAATAGTGCAAGACATCCTCCAGCTCTTCAAAATTGAAATCCTTCAATTGATCAAGAAATTATGTGTGACCAACATGCCAAACATTGTTTAAAAAAACTGATTTCAGTATAATCAAAAGAATTCTTCTAATATAGCTAATAATGCAAATGTCTCTAGCTTAGTTTTTTTTCTCTCTGGCCCAGACAGTTCCCATTTATTTATAAAAAAAATTAAATGTGTTAGGTAATGAAATTGGCATTAACATTGCATCCACGTATTACAGTAGTAAAAGCAAGCCACGAATACAGACTATTTGGACTCAATTACCTGGATATTCATAGGTATACCCCCTATAGGTAATTAGGTTTTGTTATAGTCATAGAAAATGATAAAAATATTATAGGGGGGCATAAACTAATACCTATACATTTTGAAGTAATAAAGAAGGTAATACTAATGCTATCTTTTGATAGTCACAATTCTTAGGGGGCATGTAAAGTTGCACCATGATTAGTGAATGATACATTACCTCCAGAATTGAGTCTGTTCCAAATTGTTTTCTCCATTGAAGCATCTCGTACCACATCTGTATTGCTTTCTCAAAATCAAATTTCCTGGCTCTAAGGAATCTAGACAGATACAAAAAAGCTTTGATAAAATTTCTTATGGATTTATGTGATCATAATGTCATGCCAACCCAAGAGATCAAACTATTAGGAACAGATGACCTAACCTGAGCAATGTATGGTAATTATCATGTTTATCAGGTAACAGATTTTTGGCAATGAGTTCTTGCCGGAATGCTTGGACTGCTTGCTCCTCTTCAGCATCTCTCACATCCTCAATTGAAAATGAAGGAACTCTGAACTCAACTTTCTTCTTACTCCGCTTCTTCAGGGAATAAGTAAGTTTAGTGGAAGCGTGCAATGCTTTTTTCCTTAAAGATCCTATTTTTGTTCTCCTCAGCTCATCTTCGGAGTTTTCCATGTCAGGTATTCTTTCTTTTCTCTGATCAAAACAAATAGATCCTTCAGGGCATCCTGCTAGAAAGATAAGTACACTATTTGAGAAGCCCATCCATGTTGTCATATTAAGAGTCCTTAAACTACCCACCTAACGTTTGCTCATGAGTCATCAATGAACAACCTTTTCAGTGTGCGAGCTTCAGATGTATTGAACTGCAATTTATGCTTCTGGTTAGGATCAATCAAAAGGTCCCTAAATGGCGATACATTAAGGGGAAAAAACTAGATAGGAAATGCAATGCGATAAACGAAGAAAGGCACATAGAACTCTTCGAACATCAGATAAAAATCATCAAAATTTATAATAAAAAAATATATTTTAGTAAATCATCTCAACAAAATAGATCCACGTCGAATCTAGAGATGCATCGCGACGCCGAAGCATAAGTTACCTCGCCGACAGTTCCAACATCGCAAGATCCAGTCGCAGGGAAACAGAGTTTCGTATAGACAAAGGCACCCGACAACTGCATTCCTCCATCAGTTACCAAAATCATCAAAATAAACTCTATTTTTTTAATCTTTCCGTTCATAAATCATCATAGCCCCCAATCGAAGATCCAACAGAACTAGAAAGCGATCCTCAAAAACCAATACTCGAAACTCGTCCCAAAATCCGAAGTCAAATCAATAAACGAGCCCTGCCACCTTGAACTTCTAATCCCAACGAGCAGGAACAAATTTTTGATCAAAAGAATTCAATTTGCCGCAACCACAAGAGGAACACCGACACATACCTCTTCCGGATCAGGAACACGAGAGGAAGCGTAAGAAAAACCAAGAGTCTATAGCTCAAGGCATGGTGAACCGAAGGATCGCAAGAACAACGGAGAAGAGAGATCGTCGCGAGGAGACGCAAGAGTTTGATTACAGCATCGACTCCTTTTTGCTTTTAACACTTGCCATGAGATTACATGGCCATATTTGATAGACGCGTAGAGCCTTTTATGCGGATAAATGAGCACTCAGACTTTACAGTGTAAAAAATTCCATTTTACTCCTCGGTATATAAATAATCACATATCTTATTCATTATACATTTTTATTTCCAAATGAACCTTTTCACTATATATATTTTTATACATTGTTTTTATTCCCTGAAACATTTATTGGAGGCCTAATCTTATTTGATTTGAAATATAATTAATAAAAACAAAATTAAAAACAATAGTATGTAATTTAAATACATAAATGAATATCACAAATTAGATATTCTTACAAAATAAAATAATTTTTAAAAATGGTTTAATTAATTTTAATTGTCATAAAAATATCTCTAAAATATAATTAATTTATATTATTTTATATAGTTTTTATGTTGACTTAAATAATATAGCCATCTAATTAAGACAAAATTAAATATTGTTTCACTTCTAATTTTTATTCATTATATCAATTTTTGGGTATCCTAAACCTAAAGGTGTTATGCCAAAGTGTGAGATTATCAGTCTCATTATTTGGTAAAATAATACGTTAGAAAATATTAATGTAAAGGACAAGGAATATTTGAATCCAACAAGGGATGTGATCTTGGTGGATGAGTTAAAGTGCATATATGATCCAATATTTTATATTATCCTTTGATAAAAATTGTTAGTAGATGAATGAAAAGGAAGCAAAGTGAAAAATATGATAAAGGGTTAAAAGATTAATAAAAAGGAGGAAAAGAGAAAATATTATAAAGGTTTTTTAATAACCTCGACAAAAACAATACAAACTAATTAATTAGATGAGGTTTTCTTGTGATAAAAATTAATAATTTATTTAGGATTTGATTTCATCTTCAACATTTTTTTCCCTTCATTTAGGATTTATTACACACTTGTCTGTTATCAATAAAACAGTTTTTGGCGATCAGTATGAATTATAATTCTTTAGAAAAATTCAATCCAGTAAAGCAGTTTAAAATAAGAGGAACTATTTTACTTGTAATCATATTTTTATGTGATATAGATTGCTTTAATTATTATAATTTAGGATGTATTTTGGAAACAAATAAAAAGAAAATAAAGAGAAACAAAGTAAGTACCTTTCTCTAATAAAATAAACAGAAAAAATGAAGAAAAAAAATCTACAGTTTTATATTGATTTCTTCAAATTAGCTAAAGCTACCATAATAATTCAAGGAAGAAAATTCAAGTGTATGAAATATTAAAATAAAATGAATTTTTAGGCATTGTGTATAATCTTCAATTATGTCTAAGTATTCACTAAAAAAATAATGAAACAAAAATATTTATAATACGATGGTAGAAAACTTTGTTACCTAAGTAGATAAATCTGAGCCATTAGAGTTGAGTCGGACGGTCTTAGTTCTAGATTCCTGAGGACAACGGAACATGTAATAATGCAAGTTGAAGCAGAAGAATAGCAGGAATATTGTCAGCACCAGCAGTAGCACTCTTCTTTTTTTTTTTTGCACAACACACTTTATTCATTCCTAAATCATGTCATAGGGAAGAGCGAATGTAGAGATTGATAGATTGTGATCCAACACCAGCATTCATTAAATTGTTTCTTTAAGATATTTTAGATATCAGAATTATTTTTATTGTTAGTCCATTGATAAATAAAACTGGATGGAGACAGTTCGAGCGAAATTGAATTGATCAACTCATCGAGTAAAATTTTGACCTGTTTCTATTAAAGAAATCAAGTTATAAACGGTAGCTATAATACAAGAAAGCTCACCAGCTAACCTTGTTAAAAGTGACCAGCCAACTACCCTGTTAAACGAGACGGGGGCAGTATTTAGCATTTTTTTTTATATATATCACCCAATATAGATATATATACTGCAAATGGGCTACTGAAACCTTTTTGTAACGATCGACACATGCAGAGAATAATTATATAAAAATTGTTTTAAAAAAATAAAAATAAAAAATAAAGCTGCAAGATGCAGACGATCACTCTTCTGTAGGGCAGTTCATTTACCAAATAAGCAGAGGACGACAACAATAAATTGGGAAGAGGACCATTCTTCTGCGTCCCACCAGATTTGGTGTCTCCACAAAGAACAAAAGCATTGTAATGATTTATCGGTAAAAAGAATTTCTGTAAAGGAAATAAAATGTGGAATTTATCGTCTTCCTCAGTGGAGTTTGGAAATATATGGGTTGGCAGAAAGGGTAGAGAATCTAAGAATGTTGTTGTTCGAATGAGGAATTTCAGTTTGCTTCTTCTTTTTTTTTCGTTGTTAAAAAAAAAATCAGATTATGAGATGAGATTTCGCTGTCCATAGTTTCGTGAGGTCGCTGTCGTCGATCGATCTGTGAAATCTTTTTTATTCTAACAAAAAAGAAATGTTGGCGTTGCTTTTGCAGGTTTAGATGCTCTACTTTCTGCTCTGTTTTGCGATTGGGAATCAAGACATTCTGATGGGGACGTGACCGTCAACAAACTACTTCTATGAAACGTCCATCCATCACTACTACGGCTACTATTACGATTGCCATAAAGCGAGTATAAAAAAAATGTGATTACCACGAAAATAGCCTGGAAGTCAAGAAGAGATATAAAAGTAATATATTTAAATTTACTAGAGATGAATTATATGATAAACTATTTATATGGACGGCCTTAACGAACAAAGAATCCTATTAGTACAAATTAGCTTGATTTTTATTTTATTGTTTTGTTGGAAGGAGACAGAGAGAATTCATGGTGGATGGAGCTCTTTTGACTTCTACAGCAATGACAGTAATAATGGGGATCTATTCTATTAAATTAAATGTCAGAACTATAGTCCTGTTTCTCCTATTAAAAAGTACATATTTAAATTGACTCTATTATTATTTATTTTAGAGAATTATGATTCTAAAGGAATCACATAATTTATCCTACCAAGGTTAATGTCAGTAATGGTTTTGTTTATTTTAATAATTAGATTCTCGAAATGAAATTGACATGGATAATTTTTAAAAAATGAGAAGAAGAAAAAATCTTGATATGCTAACCTAAATTAACAATGGAAATTCAAGCTCGAAGATGGAATGATGCAAACATGCTAACCTAAAAGACAGGCTTATATGTTGGTCACTCGCTCAGTGGTCTTTCCATAGCCCCTGAACCTTTCCTTCTGTCATCTCAAGTAAACAAATTTTCATCCTCTTCTACTCAGGTAAACGAATGTTGGTCGAGGCATATAAAACCTTTCTTTGGATTGTTAATAAATGAACGCAGCAATGGTACACTGAATTAGAGGGTGACAACCCACAGCTCTTAAATATGTTGGGATAAAGTGAGAGATACAAAAAACACAAGGTACACCGAGCCGCGAGGCACCTATAGCGCCTTAAAGCTAATGGACATGGCCATGCGTACTTAAGGGGACGGCGGGACGCCTTTTCCTCTATATGTACTGTAAAGGCTCTTGTATCTTTTACAAGATACAAGTTATTTATTATATGCAACTAACCAACACAGCGGTGAGCGGACCAACGCGAGGACATACGGAAGCAGCAGGAGTCATCAAGGAACTTTGCAGAGCTGGAATATTGGTTTGGTCTTAAACAGAGAAACAAAGTTACTGTGATTCTTATTTGCTAAGGAAGATGGAAGAAGATAACAGCCTCTAAACTATGGCATATTTTCTGGCTCCATCATCTTGCAGTTGATTCATACTCGGTTCTATCAGTCTCGTTAATGTGAGCAATCTCGGGAACCAATGGATCGTCAGGATTGGGGTCCGTTAGAACGAGCATATCGACAATAATGTCAGAAATTTGAATTTGGATGGACAATTGACTTGTAAGATCTCTCTCTCTCTCTCTTTCTCTCAACATATTCTAACTGAGCTGCCTTCAGATTTACTGGCTGAACCTATTGTCTTGTTTTCAGTTTTATTGGATGTCACTGGAGAGACACAATTGAAGATGCCTAATTGGCTGAAATACGAAAATAAAATATATTGAAAATTAATTGGGAAAATTTTAATTTCTTCCCAAAATTTGGCTTTAGGACGAAGGATGAAATAAAAAAAAGGCTGAGAAACAGTACGTGATGCTACCTCGATAATGTCAAAACAGGGCAGGACTCGGTTAATAAAAAAATATAGAATTACCAGCTCTCAACTGTCCTTACCGAAGAGATTGGTAAATCAGGATTCAGGTCAAAGCTCCATTAATGATCCTTGAGGATGTATGCTACCATTGCTGCTAATATTTGGATGATAGACTCTAGTGCTAAAACAAACCTACAAGATCGATTTGCTTCTGAAATATCATCTTTTTGGGATCAAACAAAAGGATAAACACTATACATATACCTACAAGGCTACAACTAGCATGGCTGCTCTCGATATGATAATGGTACATTTTATTCGAAGAAAAAAAACAGCAGGTCAGAGGCACCATTAAATTCATATATCAAGCAGGTACATGGGTTCGGCTTGAAAAGATAGAACAAGCTACAAAAGCATACACATCTAATGGCAGAAGCAGACAAAGCGAGTGTATGATAATGAGATTGAAATATAACAATAAAGTCTAAAATAGGCATGTTAGCACTACTACTCAATGACAGGGTAAGAACCCACTACTTGGAAGTGCAGACGGACTAATTGAAACTGAAAGACAATACAGCATGGTGGTGAAGGAACCATAAATTGACCTGTAGTGCAGATCGATAATAACCCATTCCTTAATCATACAAACATTGACACATAATGTGAATATCCTGCAAAGCATAACAAGGTGCACTTTTGCACAATTTATATTTTTATTAATGAGTTAAAAATCAAGCTAGAAAAGAAAGAATAGTCAAGTTAAGTTGTGCATTCCATATAGGATAGAGAAAAGTTAGATTGATTATAAATAGCTTGACTATGAGAGTAATTGCCGAATCAATTTGAATTGATTCGGCTTAGGAAAGAGCGAACCGAGCTGAATATAATTAACTCAGCAATAAGAAGAGTTACCAAGATGAATGAGAATAGCTCGACAGCAAGAAGAATTGCCAAATTACTGTAAAGTGGCTTAGTCTAAAAGGAAATGCCAGGCTCGGTGATAACAACTTGGCCATAAAAGGGATTACTGATTCAAAATAGACTGACTCATCCCAAATTAAGAATATGTCTAACTTATTGAAAATAACTCATCAAACCCATATAAAATAGCTCGGTCGGAAGGGGTGACTGTTGAGCTAATAGAAAATAGCTCGGCAAGGTGTTGAAGTTGCCGAGCAAATATGGAACGACTTGGCTAAGAAGGGAAGAAACATCCAATCAAAGGAAATAACTTGGAAAGCATAGAGCCCACACAAAACGACTCGGTATAAAAGGAAAAGTCCTCATTCTTTACAGAGGAGAGCACATTAAAGATTCCTTTCTTTAAGTTATTAGAATTCATGCCTTTGAAACTATTAAAAGGTCAAGGGGACCACCACTCATATGCTATCATAACTGAACAAATATACTGAATGTCATAACAAGAATATGCCTTTTAAGAATTATTTCTCTAATGGCCTAACAATAGAACTCCACTCTCTACCACCTGACATTCCCATGATGGGTCTCAGTATAGGAGATGCTTTCTGTCAGTTATAAAAGGGACATTATGAGGAATAAAGGGTGGGAAAAAAAATTCTTCATCACTTCTATAAAAGGGAAAGAGAAGGAAGGAGAAGGGAGCTAGTGATTGAATCATTCTTTATTACTGCTATTACTACTATATTCTTCTTACTTTCTCTATTTCTCTTACACAAACAAGCTCTAACTTAAGCATCAGAGGGTCGTTAGCCGAGAAACCGGTGGCTGTCTAACCTAGTGTTAACTTTGACAGGGAAGAAGATCAAAGATCCTTACTGTTGCGGCCTAGAGAGAACCCATCCTCACATCATCTTCAAGGATTGAAAATTTAAGCCGCATCAGTTGGCGCCGTCTGTGGAAAACTTTGAGTAAGACGTTGAGATACAATCTCAAGGAGCTTCATCCAGAACCTCTACTTTAGAGGAGATACTTATCACTTTGACTACTTCGCAATTAGCAGCGATGATTAAAAAAGCAATAGCAGATTCATAGTCCAGAGAAGGCTAGAAGATTGGATATATGCATCCCGAATTCGGAGAACCCTAGAGGAGAACAATAATGGG
>JBAMHZ010435141.1:0-10504 GCA_037177395.1 Alpinia galanga | reverse complement strand
TATCGAACATCTAAATAAATTCAGAAATACTCATAGTAAATGATCAACAGTCTAACATTTAAAAAAAAATTATTTCACTAAAAAAATATTCTACAATGCATCAATTAAAAATTGAATCAAACTCAAATAAAAAATATTTGAGAATGTGTATCTAATCTAAATATTTGTTCTACTCAAAACATACAGGTGAGGTTTGACCGAGCCGATTAATTCTAAAGTGATCAATTTGATTTTATAAAAAAAATTTTATCGATCATCTAAATAAATAAAAAAAAAATATTCACTGATCAACAGTCTAACACTTCAGAATTTTTTATTTCAATAAAAAAATTATACAATGTATCATAATTAAAAATCATATATGAGAGTGTTTATTGACGGCCTGCCGCCAATGGCTTAAAGAACCCTATTTATTGTCTTGTGGCTGCTCTGTTTCAGATTGCTGCTGAGAATTGCTTTCTTAAACTGAAACACTCATAATGCTTCTATTTAGTTTGTTCTTCAAAGGCAAGCCGACTGGAATGGCATAATACCAATGTCTTCTCTGATTGCCAATCGCTTATGCACGTTCTCCGAAATAAAGAGTTCCGCTTATGGTTTCTTTAGAACATTACCAGTGATTGTGATTCCCTTGTTCATGTTTAAAAAATGGTATCGCATTTCTAAAGAGGAGAACAATATAGTTCATGACTGAGAAACCAAGGCTAGAGTGGAGGATAAAAAGAGTTTTACTACGCATTGTAATAATGGTAATGGAAGTCGATGCCAAACTGTTCATTTCAGTTAACAAGAAAAGGAAAACAAGAGTTGCATTAAGTAAATAGCATCAACTATACAAACTTGTCAAAACAAAAGGCCAAAGAGGCATATATACCAAGACCGATTCCATTACCGTGTAACTAATTGAAGTGTAATCACACTTAAATCGGGGTTTTCAATGAACAAAAGCAGGGAATTTCTGAACGAGAAGAGACTGATGCACTAAGAATAGAGAGCTTTTAAATTATCACATAAAACTTATCTATAGTTGAGATTCAGAAACATTAGAACATTCCCTTTCCTCTGAGTTAATGAATTCATTGTTCTTGATGATCAAAGAGTTCATATCGCCTTGCTCCACAAAGCCTAATATTAAGCTAGCCAACGATTGCACTCTCTAAAGGTTAACTAGTTTATCTTGTTTTTTATACAACATAAGGAGAACTTCTCAGTATAATGACTCACATGAAAGACCAGTGATTGATGGTATCTTCTACCGAAGTACCCAAGGTATTCAACCAATTGCTATATATTCCCCAAAACGAGGAAATACATTAATGAGAAATGAGGAACCTTAGCTACCCAAGTATCCATCCAAAACAGTTACATGACAGTTTTTGGGGTTTCAGGAAATTTAGAATGTTCAAATTTTTCTAGCCTAATGGCAAAAAGAGAACTGTGGCTTTAGGTGTAACTCCACCACCAGTCAACAAATCTAATGAATTTTACACAAGCAACTAGAGTCTAAGAACTATAAATGGATTGAAAAACATATAGATTTTGTTTGGTGATTACAAATAAACAAACGGACCAGAAAAAAATTATCCCCTTAGCATGTACATTTAGAAGTGGAATGATCTCATAAAATTTTATTTCTTACAATTACTTGGCAATCAGCATATACAAGAATTGTCAGTATCAGTTTTGTTTAGAAGTTCTTAAAATAAAGTGAAATATACATCAAAGTAAAATTGAAACAGCTGAAACGTAGAAATATAATATGTGCTATTTATAAAGATTTGGAATAAGATAAATAACATATTAAAAAGAAATCCAACAGTCACATATTAATCACGTTGTTCAAGGGTGATATTATCAAAACTAGATTTTCTGAGCGGAACTTCAATTCACAGTAGATAATAATCACACTTTGTAAGGATACACAATTTTAATCATGATTATAATTCAAAATTTTACTAAAAAAATTCAAGCACCATAACGAACCTTCCATTCTGATTCGGATTTTCTGGAAGCAAACGCTACATAGATCTACTCTGGTTAGAACAACGAGTACTGTAAAAAATCCAAACAATTTCCTAAAAGATTGAGTTTTGGACACTCGTTAAAATCCAAGAAGAAGAACAAATAAGCAACACAAGATCTATAGGACTATCTTTACTCCATAAAAACCTAAATTTGAGAACGAAAAATCAGAAGCCCTAGTTCGGAAGAGAGTATGTCGGCAAACACTTCTGACAAGCACCGTAAATCCAATGGAATGGTGAAGGAAGAGGCTCAATATGACCTTGTATTGGAGCGATCCGAAGAAGAAGCTCGCCGTCCGTCTCCGATTCAGTTGGTGCAAGGCGGGATCCGGCTCGTTCGTCCGTCTAGCAGGACCCAAGCGTTCCCGACCTGCACCAAGCGAACCAGAGGCGGCCGAGACGATGGATCACAGGCGGAAGCCTGGCTAGCGGCCGAACGAAGGAAGCAGAAGCCCTCTCCGCTTCCGTCGCGCTCGCGACCGGACGTCGCGGGGAAGGAATCTTTTGGCAGATTTATAGAGAAGGGGACGAAAAGGATTGCGACACGTGGTGAGATCACTCTGATCGGAACCAGCGGACCGTTGATTGTGGGCCTACGGTTTTTGACTGTGTGGGCGGAAGGAAATTTAAGGCAGCATTTGGTTTCTCGTTTTTCTTTTTCAATTTCATTTTCCGATAAAATGAGAAAATACGGAAAACATATATGATTGGTATTTTTTAAAAATGAAAATAAGGCTTAATTTGATTGGAAATAGAAAATACTAAAAAGTCATTTTTTAGAAAATAAAAAAATATGGTAAAAATAAAATGAAAAATGCGATAAACCAAATGCAGGATATCATCGCTGATACTTTTAGGGCTTTTATATATACAGTGAGAGAATTTTATTAGCCTGTGTGTGAGGTTTATGTGCATCCAAGAGCACAGTTAAGAAATACATAGTAATTTTCCCCACGATAGATCCATCTTCACTGTCCACCGTTGAATTCCGACCGAAATTACAGTCGGCATATGACCGGCGTCAAAGTTCAGTTTGACGGTGGTCGAATTCTGACCATTATTCAATTAGAATCTGGCTAAATTGTAGCCATGAGTTGGTGGCCACAATTTGGCTAAATTCCAATCAATCATGATCGCCAGCGGCCGTGGCACTGGTGATCGCAATTTGGTTGAATTTCGATCGATTTCAGCACGATCAACAATGCTAACATCCCCCTAAGGTTCAAAGAGAATAATATGCTACACCTTTTACCCTGCGTAACTGTATGTGACGCACAGTAGCCTACCACTGTCTAGCACGAAATCAAACTTTGATGGTCAGATTTCAATTCCGGCCGAAATCCGATGCCGACCGGACTGCCACCAAATTTAGGCCGCGACCAGCCGCGATCAATAGTGTCGGCATACCCTTTGGGCTTAAGAGTTAGCTTATAGCTTCGTTGTCGTCGACACGCTCAAGCTTGGTTTATTTTTATTTTTTTTAAATTGAGCTTGAATTGAACTTAGCTTGTTTAATGAGTATCGAGCTTCTAATCAAACTCAAATCAAGCTCGATTCAAACTTGATTACGTTTGACTTGTTTAAACGTTATCAAACTCTTGAATCAAACTAATTTGTTTGTTTAAAATTGAACTAATATGTATTCAAGTTTGTTCATTTAATTTATTAAGTTGTTCAAGCTTATTCATTAATTGATTTTGATGTATATTGAATGACCGTAAATGAGCTCTTACTGAGTTGAACACCAAGCTTGTTCACGAACGCTTGATTTGTTTACAGCCCTAGATATATCGCTCTAATATTGTCACACTATATTTTAAATGTAGTAGTAGTGGAAAGATATAATTATGAAAGAAGAGATTATAATCAAATAATTTCAAATGTCGCATGATTTATAACTTTATGTTCAGTTTCCTTACTTCAATGAGAGACTGTATGTTGTTTCTGTGAAAGCCAAGAAATAAAATTACCTCGAAAAAAATATTGCATATTCATTAGTAGAACATTTGTCTTCAGGAGATCCTGTCCAATATGCATTACTATAAATAATCAATTCTCGCGAAGATTGACAGTATAAAAGATGACTATGTAGAATATTGCCTTTGAGATAGCGAAAAATTCTCTTAACACATTTCTAATGATATTTGGTTGGAATATGCATAAATTAACAAGCATGATCAATGAGAAAAAGCAATATTGAATCTTGTGGTAGTGACATATTATAGGGCCCCAACATTACTTCGATAGATCTAAAGGTCAACCATTACAAGAGAAGATGAAGGTACAATGAAACCACTTTTAATGATCAGTGTAGAGATATATAGGATGTGCACCAACCATTTTAGTTCATTGAAGAAGTCTAGTAATATATTTGTTTTGAAAGAGAAGATAACTTTCAGAATGTGGAAGAAACTCTATACTAAGGAAAAAGTGAGCTATGCTGAGAGCTTGAATAGGAAACTCTTGATTAATAAAATGAAGTAGTGATGTCTTCTCAATCACTATCAATTATTAGTAAAAAATATCCATATAATTAAATTAGAAAGAAGATTATAAGCTTCTATTGCATTTGTAGAATAAGTAAAAGTCAATTTTTAAGTCAGAGAAGTCTTGAGTATGAAATCAGTTAGATAGATGATGAAACCATGCATGGGATGCTTGTCGGAGACCATATAAAGATTTCTTAAATTAATAATTATGTATTGGATGTTGCGGATGGATGAATCCTCAGGGTTGCTTCATGAATATAGATTCTTCAAATTGGCCATGTAAGAAAGTATTAGAAATATCTAGTTATTGTATTGGCTAATTAGAGATAACAACTCTAGAAAATAATAATCAAATAATAGTCATAATTTTGATGATTGAACTAGAAATATCATTAAAGTCAATATCTAATTATTGATTAAAGCTTTTAGCAATAAGGCAAGTTTTATACCCCCAGGGCTACGGTGCAGCGGTAGAACTTCCAACTTGGCTCCCAGGTACCTACAATTTGATTCCCAGCTAGGCATATTTGCATGATTTTCTTCTAAATGAGGTGGCAAACCAAGAACACTATAGCTGTTAAGGTTGCTCATGCAAACATTTCCTGATTTATCCTGGTGATCGATAGAGCATATCTTCTCTAGGAATTACTTAGTGCTCCATTAAAGATCTGTGGAGCAAGGTCGATCATCCCTAGGATTAGTCAGGCCGAAGGCCTGAATACTTGGTGCTAATAAAAAAAATAGAGTCATCTATGTGCGATACTTGATTTGATAAACCCATTAAAAGCTCATAATATTTATAGATGAAGTACAAGGAATTAAGCTTTATATTTTATTATGAAGAAGAACATCAAATTTTGTAGTCATAATAACATGTCAATTTGAATCTTTAACTGCTTGCATAAAGCTAGTTGATTTAAAAAAATTTAAAGAAGCAATTAGAGCCCATGAAAGAGGATAACGAGTGAAAACTAATGGACGTCATACATAAATCTAGCTTAAAGGAAGCATTTGATGAGGAGTGTCATCATCAGAACTACTTGAAGATGAGTTATCAGACTGATGAGAAATAAGACTAGAGAGTGAATCATCACCAATTGCTTGATATGTAGAAATTAGTGGAGATGGAGTAGAGCTTAAAATTATGTCTCCCCAATGTATTTTGTTGGAGTAACTTGGGAGAATCCTAGTACACTGTTTGATAAAAAAAAAAGTTCCTTGACTATTTGAAGGGATTTTTGGGTAACAATTACAAATGGGAAGAGAAACTCATCAAAAGTAACGTATAAAGAAATATATATCCACTCAATTGGTATATGCAAGTAATAATACTCATGATGCAAATTATTATAACTAAGAAAAATACATTATTGAGAGTGGGGGTTTAACTTATGTTTAGAATAATGTCATAACCAGGGATAACATATGCAACCAAAGATACATAAGAATGAGTAATCGAGAGGATGATTATAAATTTTCTCCAAGGGACTTTTATTTTGAAATAGTGGAATTGGTAAACGATTAATAAGATAAACAGAAATTTGGACGATATCATCTCAAAATTTAAGTGGGATTAAAGCATAATTAAGAAGAACTAAGGCAGTTTCAATTATATGGTGATACTTCCTTTCATCAGTTCCATTCTGTTCAAGGGTGTGAAGGCAAAAGACTCAATGAAGATACAGTGGAGGTAAGATAACAATGAAGCACTTGATATAATTTTCTTCCCCAATTAGAATGAAAGGAGAATATTTTACGATCAAAATAGCGCTCAACATGTGTCTAAAAATGACAAAAGATATCTAAGAGATTAGATTTTTGTTTCATAGGAAAAATCCAAGTGAACTTACTAAAATTTTTAATAAAGATAACATATTAGTAAAGTAAACCTTGATTAAATAAAATAGATGCAGGATCTCATATATTAGAGTGAATTATTTGTAAAGGAAAACTAAATGTATGAGTGGAGGACACAAAAGGAAGTTTATGGGATTTTTCTTTATGCAAACTTCACATAAGTGAGTTCTCCAATAAAAGCAGAGGTAGTGTGTTCTCCATCCCACAATAAGAAGTTAGTAAACTATAACGATTAATAATACTTTGAATAAACATGAAGATGGATGATCAAAATATGCATGCAAAGAGAATTTGTTAGTGTGTTCTCCAATAAAAGAAATTAATTGAAAATGATAAAAATCATCTTTAATTTCTCCTCAAAGTAGAATAGTTCCTGTTGTGGGATCTTTCACAAAATAATAATAAGGATGAAGTTTTAAAAAATACATTATTATCAAGAGTAAATTGATGCACAAAAACTAAATTATTTGTGATAAAGAGAACATAGAGTGTTGCACATGTTAAAAGTACAATCATAAGAATGAAAAGATTTATTTCCAAAGTGAGTAATTTGTAAACTTGAACCATTATCTATTTGTACCATATCTAGTCCATGATAGGGCAAAGTTTCTATGAGAATATCAAACTTTAGTGTAACATGATGAGTTACTTTAGAATTTGGATGTCATCCTAAAAATCAAAGCCAACTCTAGTTGTATAAAGGCCCTCGGTGACTTTAAAATTTTTGAGCCTTAGTTAAAGTTATATCAAACTTTAAAAATTTTTAGGCCATAATCAAGAGTCATATCAAGCTCTAAAAATTTTTGGACCCTAGGTATGTGCCTTGATAGGCCTGGCCCAAGGCCGGCTTTGCTAGAAATTCAAGAACTAACTAAATTGTATTAGGAGAGGTAGAGAAAAAGAATGCTCCAAATTAAGGTGACTGAGTTGATGATTATCGAGAGGGGGGTGGAGCTCATTCTGATTATGTAGGTCCTTTAAGAAAATTTGAATCAAACCTTTTATAAAAATTTTCAGCAAAGTGACTATAATTGAGACAAATTTAGTAGCATCCTAGTCCTCAACCTGGATATCAGCCTCGGTCACAACCTCTATTTCCTTCACTTTGATTTTGATGATGATATTACGGGTGAGTTTGATTGCTATAACCAGGTTGTGGAGCTTTACTAGTGATGTGCACTGACAAAAAAAAAAGAATTTGACATCCTCTAAGATTGTATTTATAGAAGCCTTTCAAGATAAGATAACATACCATGAAATATTTCAAGTGACATTTGATCCAAGTGAATTGTGACACTAGGAGTGAAACTATCATATTGAGGACTTAAGTATGCAAGAACATATATTAATAAATCTAATTAGAATATCAGATGTCCAATTGTAGCTAAGTTAGTAGTAATAGCCTAAACTAATTGCATATAATATACATTTCCTCGTTGAACAGAGTGTAATTGTAGACAAAGTTGAGAGCGAGACACAAAAGTCTGATCAAGGTCCTCTCAAGCTTGCTAAGAATTATCACGTGTGGCCAATGATCCGATCTGAGATCAATGGATGATATAACTGAGCAGAATATTTATGGTTGAATATTTTCGATCGACTGAGTACAAATCAAGTTGGTCTTCACTAGGCCGATCTGATTAGATTAGCTTCCTTCTATAGAACTTTAACAAGTCAGGCTTTTAGATTCGGCAGGTCAAGCTTCTTCTACCCAGACTTTGAAAGGTTGATCTTCAAGCATCGGTAGGTCGGGCTTCAATTGGGCCTCAGGAGATTGGGCGTCAACTGAGCTTCGGAAGGTTGAGTGTACACAAAACTTTAGGATGTCGGGCGTACACAGGGCTTTAGGAGGTCATGGGTACACGAGGCTTCAGGAGATCAATCCTCTAAGTGATGAGCAATTTAGACCTATAAGGACTTGAAAATAAGTGAGAAGGGGAACAAGAGGTACCTCGGCGAGATCCCTTCAATGCTCAAGTCAGAAAGTGGATAAAATAGAGAAAATAGAAAGAAAAAAAAATAGAGCAGAGTGTTAGAATTACTTGATCCCTCTTGCTTCTTTCTCTTACCTTTATATAGGGAGAGAAGTGGTACACCTCATGGAGGAAAGACCAAGGGACACATCTTTATGAGAGAAAATCAAAGGACATACCTTTTTAGAGGAAGATCAAAAGATGCACTTTTATGGTTGCCATAATCTTTGAGCTGAATCAAGTTGACTTGATCTGAATAAATTCAAGTATGACTTAGATGACTTGACTTGGCCATGTGGCCTCACCTACTTCCATCATATCATAGATATCCCAAGCTAGTCTAGTCGAAAGAGGTGTAAGTCCGACTAACTGGATTTGTATGGAGTCATTATCTCATAATCGATTATAGTGGTGACATCTTTGACCAATAAACCATCTCTCGATTGCTGAAGGATGACTCAGTCTGAGACCAAAAGGAATGTTTACTGATGGATATCTTGGCCCCATACTAGAGGGAATATTTACCGATAAACGCTTCAGCCCAAAACCAGAGAGAATTGATGATGGATGTCTCGGTCCGAGACTAAAGGAAAATGCTTGTCGATGGCCGCCTCGATCTAAGATCAGAGGGAGTTACCGATGGATGCCTCGGTCTGAGATAAGAGAAAATTGTCGATAGACACCTCAATCCGAGACCAAATGAAGTTACTGATGGACGCATCGGTCTAAGACCAGAGGAAAATATCAATGGATATCTCGGTCTGAGAACAGAGAGAATTACCGATAAATAACTCAATTCAAAACTAGAGGAAATATTTGTCAATGGACACCTCGATCTAAGACCAATGGGAATGTTGTTGATGAACACCTCGATCTGATACCAGAGAGAATGTTTACCGATTGACATCTTGGTCCAAAACTAGAGGGAGTTGTCAATGAATGCATTGGTCCAAGACCAGAGGAAATGTTTACCGATAGATGCCTTGGTCTGAAACTAGAGGGAATACTACCAATGTATATCTCGGTCTAAGATCAGAGGAAATATGACAAAGGATGTCTCGGTCCAAGACAAGAGGGTGTTTGCTGAAGAACGTCTCAGTCTGAGACTAGAGGGAACTAACAAAAAAAATGTAAAAATGAAACTTTATTAAATTTATTGAAAAAATATATAGTTACCGACTATGAGGGTTCACATTCTTCCACTAGTAAAATCTTGATTCATTGAATTTTCTGTAGTGTCTCTCATCTCAACGCCTCAGTTCGGTTCCCACAGACGATGCTAAAATGATCTGATCTAAGATCAGTGGATGAGATGACTTAACTAAATACCTATAGTTAAATATTTTTGACTGGCTGAGTACAAATCAAGTCAGTCTTCACTAGATCGATCTACTTAGATTGACTTCCTTCTACAAAACTTTGATAGGTTAGACTTTTGGATTTGACAGGTCGAGCTTCTTCTACCCAGGCTTCGAGAGGTTGGTCTTCAAGCATCGGCAGGTCGGACTGCAATTGGGCTCCAGGAGATCGGTCGTCGCTTGAGCTTTAGAAGGTCAGGTGTACACGAGACTTCAAGAGATCGATCCTCTATGCAATGAGCAATTCAGACCTGAAAAGACTTGAAAATAAGTGAAAAGGGGGCTGAGGTGTACCTCAACACAACCCCTTTGATACTCAAGCCAGAAATTGAAAAAAAAATAAAAAAAAGTAGAGTTTGAAAAGATTCCTTCCTTACTTCCTTCTTCTTCCCCTTACCTTTATATAAGGAGATAAGGGGTGAACCTCATGGAGGGAAGACCAATGGATGCATCTTTATGGAGGAAGACCAAAGGACACACCTTTTTGGAGGTAGACCAAAAGATGCACTTTTATGGTTACTAAGTCCTTTCATCAGCTTTTCGACGAGCTGAATCAAGCTGCTGACTCGATCAAAATGAATTCGAGTATGACTCAGATGAGCCTTGAGTTTGTTGGTGAAATCAGCCTAGGTCACGATTGACTATACTTTAGTTGAGCTCGAGTTGACTTATGATGTTTGACAATATGTTTGACAACTTGTGTTGACAATATGATTTGATCATATGTGTGTCATTGTGAAAAGTCCAAGTTTAACTTGGCAATGGAGAAAGTCCAACATAGAGTTAGTAATTAGAGAAGTCCA
>JBAMHZ010435113.1:0-10506 GCA_037177395.1 Alpinia galanga | reverse complement strand
ATCTATCTATACGGGGATGTTAGCTTGGATGTTTACCCATGCGCATCGCGTGCTCGACGTCCCGACCCGCGACCTCCTTCTCCTCGACATCGCCGGCGCCTGCCGTAATTCGGCCGACGACCGGCCGGGGAATGGCCGGGCACGGCCTCCGGCCATTCCCTGGCTGGTCGCCAACCGGATTGTGGCCGGCGCCGGCCGAAATTATGGCCACCAGTGGCCGTCACTGGCAGCCACGATTTTCGACTGTTTCCGGCCAAATTCCAATAGGAATTCGGCTAGGATCCCTTCGGTGTCGATCCCCTAGGGTTTACTGATCCTATTGGGTTACAATTTAGTTTCGATGACGACGAATTCCGATGATGATGTTGGTGGCAGTGGCGCCGCTCACGTGCGCACAAGAAACGGTCACGCAGGAGATTAATTTCCTATATATATATATATATATATATATAATCAGGCATTGGGTAGGGTATATAGGATTCTATTCTACTCGTTTTTATATTCGAATTTAAAAATTCTCATATTTAATTATTTAATCGTGTTTAAAAAATCTTTTATGTTTTTTTACATTTGAGTTAGACATCAAATTTTTCACGAGTTCAAAGGAAATTGTCATCCCTAAAATTATATTGGCTGATGGGCCTTGAAGATGAACTGGTTCGGCCAGTAGCTATATCGGTCACTATTTTTTATCCCATTAAAATTAAAATGATTAAAATTTAGTTTACTTTAATAACTGTGATTATTCTAATAGATCGAATCAAATAGTTAGTTCGTCCTCCGGTTCCAACTATGGAATTCATGAACATTCAACTTGTTTAGGTTGAATTTGAGTATTGAATGATTTTGAGTAACAATAATATATATGCAAGTGTATTTACGTGGAATTCGACTTTATTTAAAATCATAAATATCTATATCATGTTGGGTACTCTAAATCTAAACGCTAATCCTCGTCATATATATTAAATGTTTTAGTTAATTTTAAGTTTCTCAAACAACTTATATTTTAATTAATAATTTAAGGTATTGAAACTATTAAATTTTAGCTGTGTGTATATATATATATATATTATCAATATTATTGAATAAAATAATTAAAATTATTTTTAGGTAATAAGACTCCAAAGAAATTAAAAGCTAAAACTTTAAAATGACTTTTAAATTAAGTTTTCAATCGAATTTTTATCTAATGATTTTAAATTTCCATAAAAAAATATTAGTATTGAATAATATTAATCCATAAAAGTACATATTTATTTTTTTAATTAAATCTTTATATATTGAAGTATTTTTAAATTTACATTAAAAAAAGTAATTAATGCTTACTTAAAAATATATATATATCTAGATATAGTATTATATTAAAAGATGGCCGCGTCCTATTAATTTGTCATTTAATATTCTATTCTATTCATCTCCTCTTAAAAGATTACAGAGAGACAAATGCATGATGCATCTCCCCTAATTTTTAGGGTTTTAAAATGTATTTACTTTTTGTTTTATGATGAATAAAACTCGACAAAAGTAGAAGCCAACGAATCTCACCGTGGCTGCAGCGTGCGGCGTATCTTTCTCTTCATCTCAAGGGGTATTTTTTTTTTAAAAAAAAAATGATCTGAAAACATATTTGCCATGCAGACTGCTGATCGCATGATTTAGTCCCTTTCTAATATGTGTTTGTTTTTAATGCATGTACAATGTTATTTTTCTCCTCCTTTGGCTAAAGTTGTAAACTTTCGTTTTTTTTGTTTGTTAACCTTCATTGTCGTTTCTCCAATGTGGGTTTGCATGTGTTTGCTTTTACATGGTTTCTTGTTTTTTCATCTTCTCTTGTCGTGGACTTCTAGAGTCAGTACTCTGTTAGCATTGAATCGTAGACTCGTGGTGAAGTCATTGTTTAGAGCTAGTGACCACGATTAGGAATTGAATCGTTCTATAGTACTTTAGCAATACAGTGTTCAGCTCCTGAAATCTACATTGTTCGAAGTTACACTGTTCGCAGATGCTTGTTTCCCATTTTGATCTTGGAGAAGAAAAATAATTTCCAATCACACGCGCACATACATACAAAAAAAAAAAAAAACTATAGTTATGGTTTCCTGAAATGAAACTTATGTATTAGGTATTATTAGCTCAATAAGTGTATTATTAGGAGTTGAGCAACCTCCTGCGTGGTGTGTCAAGTGAGAAACACATAAAAAAAGGAAGAACAAAGAAACTGGAACAAACAGGATTGAGCAAGTTACAAACCATGACCTCAAAAAGAGGGTTCTTAGTGAGTCATCATTAGACAAATGAGACGGTTCCTCCCATTTCATAACACAGTTAAGGCACGTAAGAAAGTGGGTCAGGTACTCGAATGAAACCAGGTTAGAGTGACAAAATATATACCCAAATACAATCTCTAATAAAAGTTTACTTGTCAGCCTATCACAATGGATAGTACATTGATGCACAGAGGCAAATAGAAATCTTATTACAGTGGATGCTTAAGACACTAGGCTAGCTATCACAGGCTTGTCTCTAGAGTAAAAGTTTGATGCTCACTTATCTGCTTGTATTGGATGGTCTGTAGAGCACGATGCCATTGATCATTCTTCTTTTTAGTGCTACGGTAACTAATAGAATGGAAATAAAGTTAGTTGGAAGATCTGAAAGTCTAATTGGTGGTTTTGAGCCAAGAGTTGGACACATTGGTGAAACAGACGGTCAACAGTTACAGGGAAATAATGGACAAGTTGGCAAATGGTAGATATACTGCAGGTGACCACCTTTGGTTTTGTTGCTCATAGGATTCTTGAAACCTGTTGACTTACAGCTTAGCTGCGATATTAAACTTTCGGCAAGTGTGTTCTAGGAAAGAAAGGTGCTTATAGTTCAGAAGGCATTGTTACATAAGCAGGAAGTCGATCTTTATTTGTTATGTATTTTTTGTTCCGTATGCTCTCTTACACACCTCTTGGTGAAAGCATCCTCTTCTTCCTGTTCTTCTGATGAAATTAGACTCGAAGGTGCTGTAAGAAAATTTTCTTATTCTCCTGCTGAAAGCATACGAACGTCTAATGCTGATTTCCTAATGTTTTTCTTTGTTAAATGTTTCTTTAAAAACTAATGTGATAAAACCATTAGGAAATTTGATGGCCCTTGTCAAGGTTTGATTTTGGAGCTATATTCTTCTGAAACCACCTTGTATAGGTTGTTTGTCTTCGTACCTATCTATTTTTATTACTTAATTAGTAGTTCTCCTTGATTACGAGGTATAGTGGGATTTGGTTGAAGCGACTACTATGCTTCCACCATTTGTATTTCTTCCCAACTGCTGCTTTTGGAATAAAAAAATAAACTATTCTCAGTGGAAATAATGCAAATTGAATCTTCAGCAAAGTGTTTCTGTTTAATTCTATCGGCGTAATATACCGATATCCTTTTCTGTCTCGTTAACAATTTTGCCGACAGTTTCATCTCTTAACCTTTGGTCCATGCTTAAAGGCTCAGGCTGCCGCATTATGTTCTGCATGAAGGAAATACATAAATGTTTTTATGTTCTTTGTTCTTGTCAATTTAGACAGACTTCTAGTTTTTGCTGCCTAGGTTCTGTTCATTTCTGAAACTAATACTTTATTTGTTTGTCTCCAGCATAGAGGCACCGAGGCATCTCTTGTAAGTCCTAATCTTCTTTATACCATGTCCTCTTCGAAGTGATCATGTAGTACGTTCTGGTCAGACTCGCAGTCAGTTAATTTCTTTTCCATTTCCTCTATCATGCATGATTTAATTTGCTATATTTTCAATCAAAATGACCTTATGTATAACAATCCTCATTTCTTCTGAAATCATCTTGATATTGTGTTCTTTTACGCGTTAGATTATCCTTGACCATGTTCTCTTAACTATGAATTCTTGTTTTTGTTATTTCCTTCGTTAATTTAAGTATGCAAGTCTATAATGGAGTTTTGATAAACTAATCTACAAGAACTCCAGCTAAAGCCTCAGCACCTTTCTTGCTGATTCATAGTTTTTCTATATATAGGTAGAAGAATCATATAAATCTGCCTCTTGCAGCTGTTTGATCTTTTTGCTATCCGGATTGTGAGCGAGGTTGGTTTAGTGGAAGTATGAAGATCTGCTGCATTGGAGCAGGCTATGTGGGAGGCCCAACAATGGCAGTAATTGCCCTCAAATGTCCATCCGTGGAGGTAGTTGTCGTTGACATCTCTGCGAAGCGTATTGCTGCATGGAACAGTGACCGACTGCCAATTTATGAGCCAGGGCTCTATGACATTGTCGCTCTGTGCCGAGGAAGGAACCTTTCATTTAGCACTGATGTGGAGAGACATGTCTCTGAGGCTGATATAGTCTTCATCTCAGTGAACACACCAACGAAAACCTGCGGCCTCGGAGTTGGCAAGGCTGCAGACTTGACATACTGGGAAAGTGCTGCTCGCACAATTGCTGATGTTTCCACGTCCGACAAGATTGTGGTGGAGAAGTCCACTGTTCCCGTGAGGACTGGGGAATCTCTCAAGAATATTCTCACTCATAACAGCAAAGGAATCAACTATCAGATTCTCTCGAACCCAGAATTTCTGGCAGAGGGAACAGCTGTCCAAGATCTGCTGAGGCCTGACCGGGTGCTTATAGGTGGCTTGGAGACTCCAGAGGGACAGAAGGCTGTCCAAGTGCTGAAGGATGTTTATGCTCATTGGGTGCCTGAGGATAGAATCATAACGATCAATCTTTGGTCCGCAGAGCTATCAAAGCTCGTGGCCAATGCCTACTTGGCTCAGAGGATCTCCTCAATAAATGCTATCTCAGCACTCTGTGAGGCTACTGGAGCTGATGTGTCTGAGGTGGCCCGTGCCGTCGGCAAGGATTCAAGGGTCGGACCTATGTATTTGAATGCAAGTTTTGGTTTTGGAGGGTCAGCATTCATCAAAGACATCCTCAGTCTGGTCTATATCTGCGAGTGCAATGGTCTAACGGATGTTGCTGAGTACTGGAAACAGGTGCTTAAGGTCAATGATTTCCAAAAAAACCGTTTTGTCAAGCGGGTCATTTCCTCTATGTTCAATACGGTTGTGGGGAAGAAAATTGCTGTGCTTGGGTTTGCATTCAAAAAGGACACAGGGGACACAAGAGACACGCCTGGAATTGATGTCTGCAAGGGACTGTTGGCCGACAACGCCACACTGAGCATATATGATCCCCAGGTGAGCGAAGAGCAAATCAGATATGACCTCACAATGAAGAAACTTGATTGGGATCGATCGAGCTCGAATCAGCTGCTGATCTTGAGCCCTACAGAAATGAAGCTAGTGCATACAGCGAGAAATGCATATGAGGCAGCTGAGGGGGCACATGGTGTTTGCATCTTGACCGACTGGGATGAGTTCAGGGAATTGGACTACCGAAAGATATACGAAGCGATGTGCAAACCAGCTTTCATCTTCGATGGGCGCAGTGTTGTTGATCCAGAAAAGCTCAGGGCGATAGGATTCATTGTGTACTCCATCGGGAAGCCTCTGGATGCATGGGTAAAGAGTATAGCTATTGCAAATCAAACTGACAGTTCTTTTTAGCTTTACCGTTTACAATACAAACTACCGATTAACTGCTTCAGACAGTAGATTTTGGCATTCTAGAAAGCTATGGCTCAACTTACAGTCTTGTAATTTTTAAAACACTTGTATGTTCCTTTTGCTCTTCAACTTTGTTCCTTATCGGAGGCATGGGAGTTCCTCATTCTTTTTTTGTCTATGAAAAATCCTTCCTTCAAACACGATTTGATGTGGACGTCAACAGAAATGTATGATTCAACTAAGAATGATCCCCTACAAACGTTCCATATCCATTCGCTAGTTTCTTGAATTGCTTTTTCCAGTTTTTCTATTGCTGACAGTATCTGGTTCGTCCATTTTTTTTCCTCCGACAAGAGCTACATTAGCACCTCTACGTGGTTATCAACAATCATAGCTGCAGATTATCAGATGTTTACTTTAGTCTGAGTCCTCCTTAATCTTCTAAAGCTTTTATTGTGTTGATCCACGTATTCCTGATGTGATTCTGAACTCCTGGAGACCCAAAAATTATGTTAATGTTGTATTGGGGTGGCAGAATATTGTTTGAAAGATTAGACATATATGATGAGATCGTCGTGAGGGGCATGACCTCTGTGGTAGTCACCTTTATTAGAGACAGGAATCATCTGGATCACTGCATCACGCACTTTTCCTTTTTTTCTTTTTTCCTGCAAGAGCTCATTTAGTTGGAAGTATCCACAAACTTTTCTCTATCAAGTTAGGTGCTTGGTGCATTTCTTGTATCTGAAGCAAAGGAAGAAGTTCTACAGTCACTTGCAGGATATGCCAATCATCTGACTAAAACCCCTGTTACAGTTGTCGCACACATATATGTTCGATCTTTTTTTGAAAAAGGAAAAAAACTGCACTAAAAACATGTGTTGCTTGTGCTATAGGCAAGAACTTGGCTCAGATTGTTTAGAAATTATGAAGGATTTGTGGTAAGCAAGACTAAAGAGATTTAGTACCTTAATAATCCCACTAAAGGTTTGTCTACTTTTGCTATTAGAAAAGGGTACCCTTTATTAAAAGCTTTTTCTCACAAGTTCAGTTCTTTGATTTTGGAACAGAGTTCATAAAGCTAAGAACTTCATTTCTATATTTTGGAGCAGATCGTTCATAAATTCTTATTAATTCTGGCTATAATATTAATCTCGGTTAAATTATATACAAAATTTTATCGCTTTGTCACTCTCAATAACATTTTATAGATCCATGGAGAAGTTCTTCAGCTTCACAGCTGGGCAGGAGATAGCGATTTCATGCAGTAACATGGGTAAGCATCCAAACTCGTTGCTGGCTGCAAAAAAGTACGTTCCAACTCACTGTAGGTGGATTTTGTTGTATCTTACGAGCAATTTACTGAGAGATTAAAAGAGCCAAAATGTCATTTTGTAAAGTTGTAGAGCTTTGCTGAAACATTTCTAATTAAATGGAAAAGACATAGGAGGTCTGGACGGAGGAAAACGGGCTCGCAGCCGCTGTCGCCGCCACCGGCGAACGACCATCCTAGAGCCGCTAGGGGACGCTGCGATGCCATATCTCCCACTTTCTCGCGAGACAGCTATCACTGTCCTTCCAAGAAACATGATCCCGTCTGCCCTCCACCGCCGACCTCCTCCGATCCCTTGCTGCCACTAGTGTTACTGCTGCCTCGCCACCGCCGGCCTCCTCTCTCCACCAATCACAAGATGCGGCCATCCCTCCTCCACAGCATCTTCTTCTTCCCTTCTCTCTATAGCAGTCCCCACCTTGAATCCCAGCCAGCAAACCAGTGGTTCGTCGTTCGCTGAGCCAAAACGGACATTGTCGGCGAGACGAGGCTCCACTGCCCTTTCTTCTTGTGCACGCATAATGAACTGGAAGAAGATTGCATCGAGAGAGTTTGCGCGAGTAGCCACGATCCCTTCCCTCGTCTTCATCCTAACACAGCTCCGAGAACATCGAGCGGATACAATTAGCTTTCTATGGAGTACGCGAAGCAGATCTCAGAGTGGTGGGAGAGGTTTCACCGAGGTAGGATGTGCGAGTGGCCACGATCCCTTGCGTCATCTTCATCCAAGCACTGCTCTGCGAACATCGAGTCCCATAGGAAAGTGAATCACAGAGCATTGCAGTTCACCTAGTAGATTTTCTGCCTAGATCTTTTGTTGAGGTAGTTTTTTTTTTTTTTCTGTCGTGTCGAATTTTATAGATACCACGTGTCTTAAGGGCGAATTAAACGGCTCACGTAGTTTGTATCAGATACTTTAACAAGAGTTTTAAAGTAGATTGGTGTTTTAAAAGGCTTTTATCTCATCAGAAATCAATTATCACGGAAATCCAACTTAGATTCCAATCGAACACAGACTTCTGACTGAGCTACAAGCCTACAACAAACGAAAACCCAACACATGGCACATATGCCCAAACACCTCCCAATTTCCCTTATAATTTTTTCCCCATCGACTTAAAGAAAAAGGATGGCAGTTGGCTTCGGTGGAAGATCCAGACATATCCATGGCACAATGTCGACCGTTCATTTTTCATTTCCATAGACCATCGTTCCCCCTCCTGTTGACTATTTTAACTTTGCTTCCCTGCATGAATTTCTCCTCCCAAGTAACTCCACTCTCTGTATATAAACCGCAAAAGGAAGCTTGGCGGACCCAATTCCCTGCTTCATCTCGATTCCTTACACTTCCCAAGAACCGAGAAGGAAGCCTCAGCACAGGTCACAGTGGGCAGACTCGGAGACTGAGTTGGATCGATGAGTTGGCAATGGAGTTGCTTAGATCTCTCTGCCTCGTGCGGTTGGATGACTCAGAGAAGGAAGCCGCTTCTTGATCCCTTGTAAACTCCGCAATTACCTCCTCCCTTTTCTGCCCTGCTTTCCTCTGTTTTGTCGACGATGGAGCGAGATCGGCCACCGGCGCATCCATGTAAAGTGTGCAAGAAGAGCTTCCCCAGTGGACAATCCCTCGGCGGCCACATGCGTTCCCACCACAACATCTCGGCGGATGTCGGCTGCGAGGATCCGCGGACACCACCGGGTTCCTACCTGCTCAGGGTTAACCCCAAGAAGACGTGGCGGATGTCGGACGCCGGCGACGGTGCGGATGGGGAGAAGCGGTGCGGGGAGTGTGGGAAGGAGTTCTTGACTTGGAGGGCTTTGTTCGGCCACTGCGAGTGTCACTTTCTGAAACCAGAGCAGGAGAGACTGCCAGATTGTAGGATTGCGTCAGCAGCGATCCTGCCCCGGAGAAGGCGGCATCAGTCGAGGCGGATGCCGGCGATGGCTTCGTGCTCGTTCTCGAGCTCGGAGCACGAGCGCGAGGATGAGAACGGAGCGATCGGGCTTATGATGCTGTCGAGGGATTGCAGACACTGGGACGGAGGCGGCGGCGAGGGCAGCAGCGAGTCTTCCGTCAAGGAAGCGGAGTTGGATCGTCCGAGGAAAGGGATACAAAAGACGAAGGTTTCCGATGATCAATTTTCTGGCGATCTTGATCTGCTCAAGAATCAAAAGATCTACCCTTTTCCAGCCGATGAGTTCAAATGCTCCTCCAGTGAGGTATCAGGGAAGGGTTTCCCCAACAAAAGGGATCGGAAGAACAATTCGGATTCTATCTCGGTCGGCGTTACGTTCCAATTGGATGATCAAAGGAGCCACTTCCAATGCGGCGACTGCAAGAACACCTTCAAATCTTACCAAGCTCTCGGCGGCCATCGAGCGAGCCACAGGAGGACGAATGGTTGCCGTAGAAGCAAGATCGATTCCGCCCATCGGATTGCAAACGAGGAAGAAACGGTGGACGGCGGGGAAGTCTGCGAAGCAAGCTTCGAATCGACGAAAAAGAGGTGCCATCTCATGATCCAGCAGCCACCGCTAGAAATGGCCAATTTGTTGGATCTCAACTCCCCGGCCGGCATCGACGGTGATGCCGAACTGGATTCATGCTCTTGGTTTTGCTTATCAGGTAATATAGCTTCGTAATTTGCTACTCCGATGCTTCACTATCTTCTACTGCTTGGTGTTGCGATTGCTAATTAGGAATAACTCTAGAACAAGTAGTTACACTTCATTGGCTGCTTCAAGTGTGATTGATTCATTGCGGTGCACGGAAGCATCTCAAACAGCTGATCGACTTGGTTCCCTTTTAATGCAATTTTCATTTCTTCTTTGGACACGAAAAGACATGCATTGCACTGATTTTTTTTACAGTTCCTCAGTGGTATATTCAACTTGGAAGGTCCTCCTTCAGGTTGCATTAAAGTGCTCCTCTTCTTTATCGTACTGCTTCCTTTTGGATATGTAAATCGGGTAGAGTTTGAAGATATGATTTGTTCCAATTAGTGATTGCTCGAAAGGTCTTCTTACTGTAGGGTAGAGGTGGTAAAATGTGTCGTGATCTATTTACACTACACGATTAAACTTTCAGTTTTAGGGGTTTACATTCGAGATAAACAAGTTTGAGTCGTGTGGTTGTTACTAATTAAATTCGAATGTTAATTTTATTTTTAGATTTGTTGATGTCTGTTAGAATAGACCGTGCCATGTGATTCTTTTGTGTTGCTTAACTCATTAATTAAATGAATTATATATCCCACATGACTCGTCTAATTAAGTTAGCATAATCTCTTTGATTAAATCAGTTGGTTCCAATGAATTTGTTTAAAATCATACTCTGTGAGAGAGCTATGGAATTTATCCACATTGAACTGAATATTGAATTTGAATTTGAATTTACAGTAAACGGGCCATGAGTAATGAGATAAGGATGTTTTCTTTTTTTTCCTTCTCTAGAATTTTTTTTATTAATAAATTGCTTTTTTTTTTTATGATTCATCTTTCGGAGTAAGATATTTAATCTGAAATGACACCTCTAAGAAGAACATCTACCTATTACCTTGTCAGCTATCCATCTTCAGTATTTTTTTAACA
>JBAMHZ010435103.1:0-10507 GCA_037177395.1 Alpinia galanga | reverse complement strand
CATCCGTGAGTACCCGTGATCTTCTCCATCATCCACCGTCCGATCAAATGAGCACTATAGTCCAATTCCTGAACCCAAGGAGATCGGACGGTGGATGATGGAGGAGCTCACAGATGCTCACGGATGAGGTGCTCACCATATCAAAACTATATATATATATATATATAGATACATATTTTAATAAGTACAAAAAAATTAGGTAGGTAGGTATGCAGAAGTTGACTATGTTATAAGATATTTTTGTACCAAATAATTTTCCACGACAGATCTGTAACAAGTTGATTTGTCCTGCCATCTGACACTGCGGGACAATTCTGTCGTGCATAAAAAAATCTCTGCATTTTTTGGAACTAGTTAAAATAAAAGATTCAAAAATACTTGGTGGAGCTCGACACGTGTCACGCACAATGCTTGGTACCATTATATTTCATTTTATCTTTATTTTTACTTGTTACAGAAATCCAAGTTAATTATTTAAACCGGTGTCTCAGGAAAGTTAGGAGATCATTGCCATTTCAGCTACGAGGTTAACTTTTCTTCAGGTAATAGACAACCTTTTATATATATATATACAAAGTTGATCATCTGTGTTTTTTACCCCATGCAATCTGTGCGTGACAATCCACCCCGTGTAATTCTTCTCCTTGGTACCGTCGACGCCGACCGTAATTCAGCCGGCGACTGGCCGAAGACTTTTATAGGAGTATACATAGCAACTGCTTGGTGGTCAATTTAAGAGTTATTTTTCGACAATTTCTTAAGGGTGCTACCATTTGGATCTTTACATAAGCCAATTTATTACAGGTGTTGAAAAATGATATTTGACTAATAATATGCAAAATACTGGAGGCTGTTCTATTGGAAATTGTTTCTCAATTTTACCTATTCATTTCAGATTCTGGTAACAAGTTCATTGCATCTAGTGGGTGATGCGCCGAGTGAGATTAATCAACAGACTTTACTCCCTTACATCCGATTCAGTGGCTTGGATTATCCATGTACCATCATATACTAATACACATATCCAAGTCCAACAAAGCATTCTGGCCGAATAAATTCAATCTGATAGTTCAATACTTGTCCACAGAATTCTATTGTATCGAGTTTTACGTTATGTTTTTCCATTTAACAATTGAAGCCAAATATTGTATATCATGACAACCATTTTGATCATTTAAATCAGATGCTGTTAAGTGTGCTGTGCTTACAACCTAACATTGTATTTAACCGAAACACTAGGGAACAGACTTATCATAAATCATGTGATTAAGGCAACAACTGATAATGAAGAATGAGGGTAGTATATATGATATGGGTGCACAATTATTCGCTATTTAAAATCATAAGCAAAATGAATCCACATAGAAAAACAGAGGGTCGCCACGTGACCAACCAGTTACAATGAACAAATTGTAAGCCATATAACTTCCCTGTTGAAACAAATCAATTGCTGATCACAAGGCCTATGAAAAATCCAGAAACTAAAGCAAAAGGATACACCAGATCCATTAACTGATGCTACAAGGAGCTCAGATACGGGCCTTGAGCTCCATCTCTGGCTGTATTGAGGAAAATACATGAAATTCTATCACTTGACACTCAACTGCAGCAGAATCATCTTTCAGTTAGAAATCAACTATTTGACTTGGAGGTGTCAAATTTCCAAATACCATAAAAAAAAAAAAGGCGGAGAACATTGCCGAATTACTCAGTGCAATTGATAAATCATAATTTTACATATCAACAAATAAAGACGAGGGAGAACTCCATCTCTCATTTCTTTATAAGCCATTCTGCAAGGTACCAAAGCTTATGAAAACTCATGCATCTGTAATCAGTAGCATACTTGTACTTTGCACCTCAACAAAAAATTAATATATCTATACAACAAAAACCTTCATGGCGGCAACAGCAAAACTCACCGCCATGTGATGCCTTTGTAATGAGAACTATTTTATCTTGTACCTATGGAACTGAAAGAAGGAAAAAAAAAGAGTCAGTAGCATCAGTGCCACAGGCATATGGCAATGTTCAGTGCATTATTCATCTGTCGATCTGCTTGACATGATCATTTTCAGAGCCTCATAGGTCATGAAAACAATGCCTACACTGGGTACAACTTTGAAGTACTCAGGCAAGATACCTCGATATAAACCTCGAATACCTTCGACCCGAACTATATGCTTGAATGTCCCAATCAAGCCAGAAGTATATACATGTGCTCTTCCACCTACCCCTTCCAACTGCATTCTCCGTCTCACAAGATCCAGCGGGAATGTTGCTGCAGAGAAACACAAGGAAAGTGTGACTAACAACCTGAATTTTTATTCTGTCCAAAGAATACAGTCACATGACATGAGGCACAAGATTCATGCATTTTCCTTCCTAAATAATGTACTAACTGCAATGCATAAACAATGCTTTGAACTGCAAAGAATCATCAGCCAAAACAATCATGCAACTAGCGCATATTTCAAGTCAAGTTGCAATGTCCAGTTACAACAGCTCAGTGTCCACAGGCAACGCACTAGAATACCACGGGGACAAAAATTTGTGCACTATTCTAGTGAAGCAAATTCTACTAGGCAATTATGCAAATTTGTGTCCAGACCTACTGCTATTTTATTTAGTTAACTTTTTAATTAGAGTAGGTTCATGGCCTAAGTGGCACAAACAAATATATAAGACAATTGAAACTATTGGTCAAGAAAAGTTTTGAATCATTAAATAAAATTATCTTGTTCCTTCCTCTTCTTCCTCTCCTTCTATTGCCCAACAAAATTGTCAACTGAGGCAAACTGTTGTACTGCATGAAGAGATATCAGAGTCAACTTCATCATGTTTGAGGCATGAAGACGGTAACTTCATGACCCGCTTCTACATTGTCTGCCAATGTTGCACCAACTTGAAGGCAACATTTTTTTCCTAATTATGCTGATCAAAATAAAGGCCTAAGATAACTAAGAGGAAATATGACAGACATCCCAAACAACATGTTATATCAGAGTGATCCAAAAAGAATAACCAAGTTGGAATTCTTAAGCACATACACATTTTCTCCCTGCACATTCTTTCTGTGACTTCCTTGAGACAAATAATTGATTTCCTAGAAACTAATAATCCTATATGTATGACACTTCTTAAGAACTAACTCATTTAGTTTACAGCAATCCTATAGTTGACAGATTAGGATGACGAGTTGTGTTTTCTACAATAACTATTTTATGTCAAACAGACTAACCTCTATTCGTGTAGCATATTAATATGTTTGTTAGTAGCATACCTGTAGATGATGCTATACCAGAAAGACTTCCACAAGCCAAGCTAACCAATACAGGAGAATCATGTGGCCTGATACATGCATAAATATTATAAATTAAAAATCAAATTTTATATAGAAAGAAGCCACCTGCACAAACCACAGAAAATGACTAACCTTTCAACTTGCCAGCAGGATCTCAAAGTTTCATAAACTGAAAAGCTAATTGCTATGCTAGGTCCAACACCCTACAATCCAACAATTGTCATTAGGAATCCAGAACATAACTAAATTTTAATAACAGTATGACAGTTGATAGGAAATTAACCAATAATGTTGCTCCAAGTCCCTTGTATAAGCCTCGCATACCCTCATCTCTGCAAATGGTATACAGAGCATGTGAAATGCCCCTGTAATACATAGTACGGGTCTGCAAATGATTAGGAAATATAAAATGTTATCAAGCAACTAATCCTGCACCTAATCAAACTATCATCACAAAGTCATAACTACACAGCAACAATTAACAGCCAAAACCATAAATGAGCAATATTGTAAATTTTAAATATAACACAATTACATCTACAAACAACACAAAACCCAAAATAAATATAGAAGAAAGGTTCACTTCATAATGGAATTACAGTGAAATCAACAGATTATTATAATTCATTCCATTCTCACACCATCTATATGCTTTGAAAGTTTGGATATGCCAAAATTAAGAGCTTCAAATAAGATTTTATTACCCATAAAGAGTAAAAGATAGAATACCGCTTGTTATTATTTAAATAAAGCATGCTATTACCTGAGCTGCAAGACGTGTCCTCACAAGATCCAATGGATATGTAGATGATGCAGCTGTTATTCCAGCCAAACCACCAGCAAACAATCTTACAAAAACATCTGCAGCGACATTATCTCTATGCTTATCTAACCCAGGAATCATTTGAAACAACTGAAAAAATAATAAATTTAGAGAGACAAAAGTACAAGAATGGTGCTATAGAAAATTGACATACTATCTATCGAAATTTCTAACTTACACTCTTGTATTGCTCATAAGCATAAAAACTTATAGAAGAATATGGCAAACGGTGAGCAATTGTCACCAAATTCCCTTTCCAAAATGCTCTAAGACCTTCTTCAGAAACAATTCGAGAAGCCTCCCTCAATATGCTTGCATTCTTCAGAGTGGCTACATCAGAGTGCATTCCTTGGACCTAAATGTAACAACCCACAATGAAAATCATGACATATAAAAAAGAGAATGAAGTGACAGCATGTTTACACTCCAAATTAAAAATTGGAGCACACACATTGACTTTGTAATTTAGATAATTATCACAATAAATGCAAATAAATTTAAAGAATTCACTATTTTAAAAAATCTAATCGATGTCATAGATCAATTACTCAATAGCTCCAACCAAATTCAGCGATACATGATCAAGGAAGAAAATCATCGAATGACTAAAATCTCCAAAACAGTATAAGCAACAAAAACAGATGTGCCTGCCAAATTCCTTTTTAGGATACTATGTTGTGTTTTTAAGCTTCCAAAGTGGTACTTCTGTTAATAATGCTTCTGACAAAACTTCGATGAAGCTCTGCATTAACTATCTTTTTGCAATTCTTTATGCTGATACTTATGTAGCTGAAACAAAATGCAATTTCGATGTTATGAGTTCTCAGAGACAATGATTAATTATGCTAATTAATCTATCATATCCTTTGGAAGGTGTAAGTGGAAAAATTGAAACGCCAGTTTCTATTGTCGCCCAAAAAAAAAAAAAAACAGCTTATAATATATTCTATAAAGCTTCTTGGAATCCTAGATCAGAAAGGAACTAATGCCAAGTATTTGCGAGTTGCAACTATTGAAGCAACAAATTGACTACAGTAAAGAGAATACATATCATCCTACTATATCTTGGTTATTAAAAATTGAGGAGCAGAAGGAGGGTTCAGTTAGAAGAAAATTCCAAGGATTAATAGACCATGAAAACGTAAAAAAGAATGGGGAATTGCTTCTTTCAAACGCTAAAGGAAGCGAGGAATAAGGATACCTGGAAAAGAATAGTAAGGCGAGCAAGAGGAGCTGTACACGTCTTGCTGACAGCACCAGCGACGCCACCAGCTATAAGGTGCTCCACCGTCCCGATCTGCGGCTGGTGCTGCAACTGCTGCTTCGGCGTTTGGTTCTTCTGCTGCATGGAGTACGTCCCCATCCCATCGCCAACGCCACCACCTCCGTGGCCGGACGAGAGAGCTCTCTGTCTGCTGTCCTCCACCACAACCCCCACCCGTGCCTCCGTATGCATCTCCCCCCACTTCGCTTGCGCGCCTCGAAACCGTAGAGCGAAGCCGGAGGAGTTCCGGCATGCATGGACAGCCTCGCCTGGAAAAGATTAGAAACCCTAAACGAGAAGCCGTCGCGCTCGTCGTCGCTTCGACAGCTACGCCGACATCCAAAAAATATTCTTGAGCATATTCGTATTCTTCGCCTTTTTTCTTTTTTTGGCCTTTTAAAGTATACTTTGTCGATTTTTTGCCTGTGCCCATTAATATCTCCGAGATTGATTGAATAGAAGAACGGGGCCCTTTATTTTAACCAATAACAATACTGGTTCCGTTTTGTTTTATGTTTTAATCCAAGTTTACATGTTATTTTTTTTAATGTTTTTATGGTATTAAATGATTAAATAAAGTAAAAGTAAAAAATAAAACGAATTAGATGAATATTATACAAAAGAATTTATTATTGAAATGCTTTATTAAAAAATATTTGAAAATTTGATTATGCAAATTATAATTTAATATTTTACTATTTTGCAAATACATAAAATCATGGAATCTAGGGAACTAAAATTGAATAATAAATAACCTCTTGGTCGGGCCAATTTATCCATTCGTTTGCACCAGTATGAATTCAAAATTTCATTTTGAAAAAAAAAACGTTTTTTATGGTTCTAAAAAATTTAACCAAAGAAGAATTTTTTTTCCTTCAATTTGATGTAAAACGGTTTTATGCAAAGTCACTGAGATCAGTCATAGGTGGGGTCACGAAGGAGATCTCCAAAGATTTCATTGCGAATCCACTGCAAAAATCCAAGAACAGAGAGAGAGAGAGAGAGATTGAACGAGCGAGGAGTCTATCAATGCGGCCACATTGGCGGCATCGAAGCCGACACAGCGCCTGATCGAAGCAGCAGCAGGGCCGCCGCCATTCCATTTCCTTCCCCTCCTCGCTTTAAAACCGTATCGCCTCTCTTCACGTGTTCCTCCCCTGTCTATTTATACCTCTAGTTGGTCGATCCCGAGGCCACACGCATCGTAGCGGCAATATTGGGGACAAGATTGGATGGAAGGTGGAGGAAAGAAGCCGGCTTCTTCGTCGGTCGCCGACGAGGTCTTCCCCACTGGTAAGGATGTTTCGTCCTCCTCGTCGCCTGGCTACTTTAGCACCGTCTTCCTCCCTGCTTCCGCGGTACGTCTAGGTGTTTTTTTTTTCTTTTTGATTTTGTCGATTGATTGGCTTGGGGAGCGTGGAATTTGGGACTAAATTTTAGGGTTTTGAAATTGAATTCTTGCATGTCGATCATTCGATGGATGTGCCTCCTCGTTTGATTTCCTTTTCTCTGTCATTGAATCTTCAAAATGGGAATTTTTTTTTGCTAGTGACTTCCGAAATGGTGTTGTAGGTGGTGGGTAAAGATTCCTCACAGAGCGACTTGTACTGGACGTTGAGCAAGACAAAGATGGATGGGCAAGCTGGGAACGCTCAGGGCGTAGCTCCAGGTCGTTGAATGAGTAGGCTTGTTCTTGTCCTTCATTCCAATTAGGGTTTTCGATCAGTTTAATTGAACTTTGTATCTTGGAACTATTCAAGTAAAATTTTTTAGATCACACAATCATCTTCCTATCATTTAAGGGATGCTGAAGTCTTAATTCCATGAGACAAGGTTTCATGAGGATTTGTTTGGTTCTGATGGATTAGAATTTAGGTTGAAAGACCATTTATCAAATTATCCTTCTGCAGGTGGTAAATCTCAGAGCAATCTTGCTAAGAAACAAATGATGCGGAACAAAGATGGAAAGCCAGTAGCTCCCAGTCAATACGAAGAATCTGCCTATTTTAGCTCTTCTGTGCACTATGGTGGTCGTGATTTCTATGATAGTTCAGCATCCACTCAAGTTTCTGGATCACCAAAAACTGTAAGCGATACACTAAATTGCAAAAATTAGGAAGAACAATGTTATGACGACATGAAACTTTGGCATTTAATGGTCTCAGTATAAAGATGACAATGGGGAGGATCCAAATGACCCTGATGCTGCCAATAGAGGTGAATGGTGGCAAGGTATTCTTCAAGTGAATTGGCATTGTCTTGAATCTCTTGTATTAAAAAATTCACTATTAAATTGTATTTTTGTTTAACTCATTTATCAGGTTCTCTGTACTACTAAAGTACCAACTCAATGAGTATGCTCTCAAGCAATATTTAAAGAAGGTACTTTGAACTATGTGTTTTTCCTTCATCCATTTCCTTCTATTTGATACTTGCAAAATATTGGTCATCATTTTAGCTCATTACTATTTATCATGTGCAAATGATCTAAATAAAAAATTAATTTATATTTTGATGTGATTTTATTCTTTTGTGTCTGCTATGCTTATTTGTTACCACTACTTCTGGATTGAGCTTGTCGTTATATTGTTGACTATATTGTTTCAGACTACAATAGAAAATTCTGCCTTCCCTTGAGTTTTTTCTTCTTCAAAGATTGTTCTCTGTTCTTTAGGTTTTTTTTTTTTTTCATGTTTTGAAAATGATTTCTCTTTGTGAAAGTTAGTCAGGATTTTGCAAGATGCTCATTACCAGCCTTTCTTTTTTAATTAGGATTACTTTGGTTTCCATATATATATATGAAAAAAGTTAATCTTTTCTCATTTAAGTACTTTGGTTTGGCAATGTCTCTCAGGGAAGAATTAGTCGATAGCTAAACCCAGGCTGGGAGTAGTGAGCCTGACCAGCTTTGGCTTCTTTAACCACCTTAATCCATGCCAACAATAGGGAACTACTGCTATAATTCTATTATTGCTTGGAAGTATATCTCTTATCAGTTTATGTTGTGTGCTTATTGGTGTCTGCTATTCGTACTTGATATGGTAGCACATTTTTGTGTGAAGGGTTGAACCCTATTGGAACTTCCTGTACTGTACTCTGTGAGAGATCAAGGCCATTTAACTGTGGGTATGTCTCAAGTTGGCTCGTACCAACCTTATCAAGGCTTTAGCAATATGGTTTGTGTATTGTGTGGGTCCTTGAGAGAGGTTTTCTCTCTTCCTAGCTTCCTTCTTATGTTCAAGCACAGACTTACACATGGTGAAAGAATATTAGCTTTTTCTTCATACCATTTGGGGGGGTGCAGAAGGTCCCTTCATATCATTTAGGCAGCCCAATTTAGTGTGTGATGTTGCTAATTTTAGATCGAAGGCAAAAGCAAATCAACCACACGGTATACAAGGAGGAAGGTAATCTAAGCCATGGAAGACAAAAATTATCTGCGAGTCTGCCACTTGGAGGTTATCTCTGCTTTATCTCAGATACAGAATCGTGCATAAGAACTTAGATAAGGTCTGAGTTAGGACCTTTATTACCATTATAATAAATGGGACTTTTTTTGAAGATATCTTGAGGTTTCGTATTCCACGCTGCTTTAGTTAATATCTCATATTGTAACGTTTTGTACTCTCATTGTAACAGACCTGTCAGAGAGTTGCTGTTGTTTCATGTATCTAGTTCGTGACAGTACAAATGGTTCGTGACAGTACAAATGAACCAGGAGTGGTCTGTTCTTTGCCTCATGGGACTTGGTTGTTGAAAGTATTTCTTGTGAACTTTTTTCGGGTCTAGGCAGTAAACCTTCGCCTCCTGCTTTTATCTTTGTGAGGTTGTAAGGTCGCTCAAAATGTATCCTTGACGCACTGGTAAAAAAAAAAAAAAAAACTCTGTAATTGATATGCATTTTAAAGTGTTCAGATGTTTTAATGCAAGTAATTTTTGTAGTTGATAAGCGTTTTAAACCTGGCCTCAATGGCATTTTTCTAGAAAGCATGGCCAGCTTCCCTCACTTCCATCCCCCTCGTTAGGTCTTGTGTTCAGTGTTTATTTTGTTATTTAACAACACTAGCCAAAGTGTGCTTATCACTGAAAGGAGAATGTATCAATCCCTCCATCACTAAATATAGTGGAATAACTTTCCATTAAACCTTGATTGCTTAAGAGATAGAAAGGAAGGGGCGAAGATGCAGGAAATGATCAATTGCCCCCAATAGATTAGCTTTCTCTACCTTGTTTGGTATCTAGGCTCAATCAACAGTTGCTCGACACATTTATGTCACTCTTTTGATGCCCGAGATGTCGGGAGCAAACGAGTGTTTGCTTCAATCTTTTCATCCGGACTTCTGCAGCGGTGAGCTACTCAGCTAGAGGAAAATGAGGCAGCGGTTTTATGGTAACATCGAAGTCATAAAGGAAGCGCATGATCACACGTCATGCCCTTGTGTATAAACACTCATCCGGATTATCAAGCACTCAAACATTCGATCTCTATGATTCAACTTAATCTCTATCAATTCATATGCATTATTTAAAAACAGTCCTTACTGAAAACGCATGCGCTGTTTAAGTGCTAACAAATTGAATGCACATGTGAAAACATGAGGAATATTATTTTATATAATTTATCCGTAAATAAATATCTTTGTTATTTATCATCTTTATTAAAGAGATCAAATGATATTCATAAATAAATTGTATACTAAAATACAATCATAAAAAGTAGTATTTATCCAACGACCATGTGCTCCCACTTTTATCCGTCTGAAAACTCATCAGGCTTACCCCCGCTGCTCCTTCACATCCATCGTCTTTAGACTCGTCCACGCTTTAAGTGATGGCATGAAAGTAATTGCAAGCGCATGGATACAGCACCACGTGCGCGCCACCGCCGCCCTTGCGAAGATGCCAAGGCCAGCCGCCGTGGACAAGATAAGATCCCCAGGCCAACCGACTAAGCGAGCAGCAGTGACAGCGAGCACGAGGTGCCCACAATGACTACGCTCTGAAGCCTAGTTCTGCTTCTGTGATCCTTTCCTCTCCTTTAAGGAATCTTGACCGTTGATATGCCGACGATCAAACCGTACTTGTCCTTGGTTATATAACTTTGAGTGCAAAGGCG
>JBAMHZ010435092.1:0-10507 GCA_037177395.1 Alpinia galanga | reverse complement strand
CGATCGGTCGCCGGCCGGATTGCGGCCGGCGCCAGCCGGAATTGCGGCGCCACTGGCGGCCGCGATTTCGACCATTTCCGGCCGAATTCCGATCGGAATTTGGCCTGGATCCCTCCGCCCCCAACCCCCTAGGGTTCACCTGCCCAAATGAGTTATAGTTTGGCTTCGACGACGACGAATTCCGGCGACAAATGGCGGCGGGCGCGACGACAGCTGCGGTGCTCACGCGACGCACAGCGAGGGACGCGCAACGTAACATTTCTCTCTCTCTCTCTATATATATATAACTCATCTGTAAGCACCTGTGAGTACCTCCATTATCCACTATCCGATTGGGTGAGCACTATAGCTCAATCCTTGAACCGTAGGAGATCGGATGATAGATAATGAACGTACTTACGGAAGAATTGTATAGGATAATACACACACGAAGATATTATATATGTTGGGTGCCCATTTCCTGTGCGGTTGTGCGCGACAAATGGGATGCACAATAACTTCATTGCAACAACCATTCCCTTGCACTCCGCAACCGAATTGTGACCAAAATTCGTCTACGGGCGGGCCGGCACCGGAGTCCGACCTGATCGCGACTGAATTTCGGCCGCAATTTGACCGGAATTCGGTCGAATTGCGGCTATAGTACTGGTGGCCACAATTTGGCCGAATTCTAGACAAATCCCAGTCGGCGATCCGACGGTGTTGGCATCCCCTAGGGTTCAGGGGTTGGACTATAGTGCGGATGGCGGCTCGACGGCGATGAATTTGGCCATCGATGGTGACGGCGCGCACAGTCACATCGCGGCTAACACCCAGCATAATAAATCTCTCTCTCTCTACACAAATATTATCTTATATAACTCATCCATAAGCATTCGTGCGCACCTCCATTATCTATCATTCGATCCCCTTATATTCAAAAATTGGACTATAGTACACAAGTAATCGGACAGTGGATAATAGAAGTGTGTACAGGTGCTCACGGATGGATTGTGCAAGATAACATATACACACGAAGATAATATCCTGTGTGCTTCTTCACTGCTCACTCGTGCGAGATGCACAATAACGAGGAATGCACAATATCTTCTCATCATGACTTCGCTTGTCACCGTCGTTGTCATTCGGTTGGATTTTAACTATGATCCAGTTAGAATTCGATTGGGTCCAGTCAGAGTCAGAGTCCAATCAGACCATAGTTGGATTGCGGTTAGTTCAATCCTTGAACCCAAAAGGATCGGACGATGGATAATAAATGTGCACACGGGTGCTCACAGATGAGTTGTACTGTGTGTATATATATATACACACACACATACACATGCACCGATGAGAAATGCACAATAACATCATGCGTTGCCACTGTTTCTCATGCTCATACTGCTGGATTATGGTCGAATTGTAGCCAAAATTCGACCGTGATTCGATCAGATTCTGGTCATGATCGGAGGGCACTGACGTCTCCTATGGTTCAAAGATAAGGTTATAGTGTTATAGTCATCGACGCTGAAGAAATTGAGTGTTGAATGATTGCCGGCTGTGGCGTCGCACACACGCGCGTCGCACAAGGTAAAAGAACTATATATATATATATGAGCACTTGTGTGCACCTCCATTATTTATCGTTCGATTGCTTGCGCACTATAGTCCAATATTTGAACCCAAGGAGATCGAATAATGGATAATGAAGGTGCATATAGGGGCTCACAAATGAGTTGTTCCGTGAGCACCTATGCACACCCCTATTATCCATTGTCCAATCCCTTTGAGTTTAAGGATTGAGCTATAGTGTGCAACCGATTAAACCATAGATAATGGAGGTGTACATAGGTGCTCACAGATGAGTTGTGCAGAATAACATATTTTTCTTTATATTTGATATCGTGAACACCCGTTTCCTGTGTGTCTATGTGCGATTGCACAGTAACGAGGAATGCACAGTATCTTCTCCACACGCAAGCTCAACGATATTGTCATTGTTCAGTCGGATTCTGATCACGATCCGACCTGAATTTGACTGCGATCCGGCCGTGATCTAGTTGAAATCCAGCCCGATCATGGCCGCAATCGAGCCAAATTTCAGCCCGATCGCATGCAACCATAGTCAGATGGGGACCACGAGCCTGTTGCCGATGGTGAGGACGGTGTCAACGACCTCGACGGGTTTAAAAATTAGATATAACATGTTCATCGAGAATATTGTGCATTCTTCATTATTGTGTAAATCACAGATTAGACGACTTGCAACGCGTCACACGTGGGCGCACACTGATCGGTTATGTAGACTATCACACACACACCCTACACAACACATCTTTGAACACCTTCGTTATCTACCATCTGATCCCCTTACCCCTTGGGTTCAAGGATTGAGGTATAGTGCACAAGCGATCGGATAGTGGATAATGGAGATACTCATGAATGAGTTGTGTGTGTGTATATATATATATATATGTTGAGCGACGCTTTGTGCGTGACAATGAAAAATGCATAGTAATTTTCATCCGAAAATCATTTGCATCATTCTCGCGCTGCTAGATTTCGGCCAAATCGAGGTCGGAATCTGGTCATGGTCCGGTTAAAGTCAGAGTTCAACCTGATCGCAGCTAGATTTCGGTCTCAATTTGGTTGAAATCTGGCCAATTGCGATCGCCAGTGGCCGCGGTATTAGCAACTGCGATTCAATCAGATTTCAACAGTGATTGAACGGTGTTGGCATCGGTTAAGTTTCAAACATTGATTATAATATTCATTCACAATCAACAGCTACAAAATGGACGACGAACTATGGTGAACAAAGGCCGGCTATCATTTTATTAAAAGAGAAAAAATATCATATCAGTGGGTCAGGTAACTCAATATTTCTTGTAGGAAGAAAGGCAAAATGAGTAGAGTTCTAAAATATTCGAAGAGGAGTGGGAACTTTTTCAAAAGGCAAATAAATTTTAAATGGTGAAATATTATCTTTATATTTTTAATGCAATCAACAAATGATACACGTGACACATTCACTTTTTAGAGGATGACCCACACTCACTGTGGTTTTTGTTCGCTTTCTTTTCATCTTTTTTTGCTTTTGGCAGAAACAGCAAAGCCAAAGATTAAATTCGTGATGAAAAGCGAGAAGGAATTAGTAGTAAACCAAAAAACTATAAAAAGTGATTCCTTGATTATTATTTTTTCTCTCTTAAAAATAGATAATAAACAAGTTTTCTTTTTCTTTTTAAAAAATTCATATTAACTCCACTTAAATTATGGCAGTTCTGATCCTAACTGAAACAGGTTTCTCTATAGATCGTTTTGGCTCATCTTTCGTAAGTGATGAAGTGTGAAGAATTGCCATGTAGAAATCGGACTTTCACATATGAGCTCCAGTCCTCGGTCTTTAAAAGGCTCTTAGATGAAACCATAAAAATTGAGTCTTTCTAGAGATGAAAATTTTATTTTTTTAAATAAAAATTAGAGCTCCATTCATGCAAATCGACTTCTATTTTCTTACTTTGAGCAACGATTAATGATTAATGACGAAGACAACAGAAAATCCATATATCCAATCATACATTTAAATCGCATTTATATTTTCATCCTCCGAAAAATATTTTTTTTTTATTTAAAAAAAAATGAAACTTTTGCATCCGGAACGAGCCATAATTGTTTGCTCTTCAACAGAGCCATGATGAAGCTCGAGCCAATCATGGAGGAGATATTAAAGCAATGAATCCCACTGAAGAGATCATCATAATCTCGACGACCACCGACTGCGCCTTTCTACACTTTTCTTTTTCTTTTTTATTTTTTGTTTTTGTTTTTTTAATGTTGATGGAAAAACGTTGATAATATCTTTAATATTATAGAGTTTTTAAGTCAAAATAATCTTATAAATTTTAAAGCGTTGTCATCGTATACTAATATTTAACAATGAAACGACATCGTAAATTTCCAACTCTAATGAAATCAAACCACAAGTTTATTTTTTTTAATTCACAATGAAAAAACAAAAGTTCAAAATGGATCGTACTCGAGTTATTTTGCGTGCCTCATGCAGTTGAGTGTTTTTGCTCCTTGGATGCAACTCGTGATAGAGATGAGAGATGTACAAGCATAGGGGCCACAAATGTCAAACGGATTTCGGAGCGTGGTTATGGGGGAGAAGGGCGTTGATTGGTCCTGGAAGTCATTGAGGTACAAGGAAGGGGCCACATCGTGCTTTTATGTGCCAGGCGACCAACAAACTCTCCGTCTTTGCCTTCCAATTTGATGAAAATTGTGATAGATACGAAGGAATTTTTTAAATCCGATTAGATAACTAAGTACGAGAATTTTTAAAATTAAATATGAAAATGAATTTTATAAAATTTTATATATATTTTATTTAAATATCCGATTAAATTATTGATGTTAAAATAAATTATTTTATTTTTTTATTATATTTAATCTACTATTTTTAATTTTTAATTTTTATATATTATTTTCTTAAGAATTTAATAAACATTCGTCTAAATAATTTAAATTTAAATTTAAAAATAAAATAAATTATATATGATAATAAAATATTTAAATAGAATATAAATATTTAATCTTCCAACAGAAATTGAATATTTAAAAGAAATGAGAATGAAAATAAAAATAAATATAATAAAAAAGAAGAGAGACAAGGATTCAAAATTTTCAATTCATTATCCTTCCGGACGTGAACAATGAAAGGCGCATGGTGTAGCAGTAAAGGATAAGAAGAATATAGTTTAATTCTCTGCTGAGTTATAATTTGATGATAAATTTTTAAAAAAATTCATAGAGACAATCCTTTGTACATAGTTTATCTTGTAGGTAAAATACGATTTCAGTGTTGGACAATCTTTCAGAGATGATCCAACTATAGAATCTGAATTGATCCGCTAAAAAATTATAAGTGCTTTTTTAATTTACTCAAATGGTAGATGGTGAAGATTCGATGGAGCTCTAACCTCTTTCGACTTAACTGTTAAAAGGACATCCTTAAAAGAACCACGGGACAAGATTAATTATTCACATACCTGCAAACAAAAAACACAAAAGGAAGGGCATTATGATAAATAAAAAAACTTAAGCATGGCAAAATGACAAACATAGCGACAGGGTACAGATCAGCACTAACAGAATTAGGGGCGGCAGATGAAATTTTCCTTCTCGTGATTTTAGAATTTCCCTGCTGGAAGAGAAATAAATAAATAAAAAGTTCACAATTTTACATTTAATTAATTAATTTATCTATTATTGTTCTTCTACCAAAGTTAAAAAGAGTAGGAGGAGGGAAGGAGGGATCAGGGAGCTAGTAAAGCAAAGCACACTGGCAGATTATTCTTTCTCGCCATTAATTCCTTCGCCCTTTACCTTCTTCATTTCCCCTTTCTCTTTCCTTTATCTTCTTCCCTTCCAACCACAGCACCGCCCGCTCTTCCGCCGCGAAGCCTACGAGACGAGACAGGCTTCAAGCTGAACCTGCCCTTCCATGGAACAAGCAAACTGTGAGCTTTCCAGGTAATTTCTCCAACAAGCCCTCAGATCATCTTCGAAATGACGATCTCCTCCGCGTCCGCCTTCGTCCTTGCCGTCCTCCTCCTCCTCCCTCTCGTCATCGCTTCCTCGTCGGAGGCAGACCAAAAAGACAAACCTTTCTTCTTCTCCTTCGTCGGATCGGACAAAAATCGAACCTTTGGTTCTGAGTTCGCCCTCTATGGCGACGCGGAGCTGAGTGACTCGGAGGTGAGGCTCACGCGTCCAGCGAACGCCAGCACAGGACGCGTGGCCTACCGGGAGCCGGTTAGGTTCTACGGGACCAACCCCGGATTCTCTTCTTCCTTCTCGTTCGCTCTTTCCCCAGGCCTTGGCGGAGGCCTGACCTTCTTCCTCTCTCCGAGCGGCGTTATGCCGGAAACGGTGAACGGCCATTGGTCTAGGGTTTCCACCAGTCTCGTTGCCGTGAGGATCGAGACGGCAAAAGCAGATAAAATCACTAACCTAACTGGAACCCTAATTGAGATTGATGCGGAAAGCAGCAATCTTTCAGGCAACAATTTGACGCTCGATCTCGATAGCGGAAGGAAGTTCAGTTCTTGGATAGATTACGACGGCGAATCGAAGAGAATCGAAGTGAGACTGAGCCGCGAAAAGGATTCAAAGCCGATGAACTTTTCCATTTCTTACTCGATGGATTTGTCGTACCTGTTGTGGCGGGAGGCGGCCATGGTGGTTTTAAGCTCCTGGAGCAGCCATTCTTCGCAGGGCAGCAGCATCTACTCGTGGAATTTCAGACAGAAGCATGGAGCTCCATTTCTGATGCATTCGGAGCCCCTCGATCCCAATTCATTCCTGGCGCGATCCAACGAGAGCGCTCAAGTTCATCCGATAAGATCGTATCCTTGGCAAGTGTTGATCGCCATGGTGTTCGCTGCTGCTTGTGGCGGAATGCTAGCGTTCTTCACCATGTTTGTGTGGTCTGCGCTCCGATCGCGGCAGCCGGTGGCTCCGGTGGAATGCCATGTGCCGGCTGTGGGAATTGCATCTGAAAAGATGGAATCAGTTGGATCCAAGATCCTAGAGAATGATAAGTAGTAGTAGGTTTGAAGAAGTGCAGTTTGTGTTGTACATTTCTTGCTTTTCTCGTGAGTTCATGTTATGCTACTCTGCTTGATGGAAACTGTAGCTTTTGTGGCAAAGTTTGACAAATGCTATAATCTCCATCAAGAGATCGAACTGTTTCATCTGTACTTCATTTATTAATGTAATTGAAGCTAAAACTGCATTTGTGCAATCGCTTATTGGAATGAAATATATTTGGTGGATTTCATTGACGTGCCGTGACTGAAGTTGCCTGAGCACTGGTAATCACTTTGAATACATCTTCACTGTTGAAAAAACAGAACAAGAAAATCCATACTTTGAGCTGAATCAGATAGAGTTTGGAACTGACAGTTAATGCAGAGCATGGTTTTTGTTAGTTCTCAATGATGTTCCAATCTTAGACAGTAGCTTATTGTTATAACCTCATAAGATTAAATAAGATTCAAGAAGGCAGCACAATTTAGTCATTGCCCAGGCAATTAGTAGTCAATGTACAGGTAGTATGTTTACGATTCAGTCATTGCATCAAATTTTCAAATAAGAGCACGTTTCGAATGTTTGCTTAACTAAATGACCTTGTATACATGTTTTATAATTGTGATTTTTGTATGTCTTGAAAGTTTTATGTACTCGTAGCTGTGGCGATTTAATTTGTGATTGATAGTGAAAAAGAGCATTTGCAGATAATCTAATACCATGTTTTGGATTCATTTTCAACTCCATTTCAATTTCTTCTATAATTATAACTTTATTTCTAAAGAATTGTGAATGTGATCTTGTATATAATCAAAAGAAAGTGTTAACAAGCATTACAGTAAAAATCACAAACTGACCATAGTGCTTACCATGATTGTGATCTTTGTTGGACAAGATTCAAGACTCCACAACAAGAATCACGGGCTAGCCATGGTTCTTGTTGCCCTAGTCAGTGTTTTCCACAGTAGCCATCACGACCTGACCATAATACCTACCACGACTGTAGCTCGTGGCAGCGGATTTTAGAGGCAATCCATCATCTTCCAACCATGAAAGGGGAATAATATCTGCATAGGAGGCATCCGATCTAGAAGCAGAATTTAAAAAGCACCAAGAATGGCGGACCTAAAGCAAGCAAACGTTTAACAAACAAGCAACTAAAAGAACACACTAATGGATGATGAAATATATGAAATAAGAATTCACCAGAAACCTCAGCCTTAAGACCCATATGAAAAGATTTTTTTTTATCATGTGCCATAACAGATCCCTCTCGAGTCTCAACTACCCATTAGCAAATAATGACAGAAGCACACGAAAGAATATCTGAACCAGAGCAGGGGAAATACCTTGTATATGACATCATTCGCAGATTATAGTAAGTGCATGTTTGATGGTGGATTGATAAGTAAGCTATTATAAATATACATTACCAAAGGGGACAACGGCAGGAGCGAATGACACGATATAATAAATACAGGATCAAAATAACGTCTGTAACTCTGAACTGCTCATCGCAATTAATGAGCAGAGCATGGAAAAACCACAGAATCTGAACCAAAGAGGAGAAATAAGATTACACTATGATGACAGACTCATAAGTAATCTTGCATACGCAGGTAATGGCAAGAACGAAAAACACAACAATAATGACAGAATTATAAGTTATTATGAAATATCCCTCTAAGTTTTCGAACAAGGAAAAATACCTTGTCTTCAAGTTTTTTTTGAGTCACAAATTACACTAATGGAGTGTAAGTAATCTAGCATAATAATACATTACCATGCGGATAGATTAGCAACACAAAATTTCTGAAAATCCTGTATTTAGTATGGCTATTCCGAAATTAAATTAACATATTATAAATACACATGAATGTTAAATTAACAAAACAAAATATTCTTCAGCTTAAAATCACGCGACAGTAATGTAAGGAGTTAAATTTATTTTGTATAGGATGAATGATCAAATCCATTGTTCTTTGCTTTTTCTGAAAGATAAATATGTGAAAAATTCTTCTCGTTAATGGTCAAGATGCAATAGGATGCAATGAGAATTGCAGCAAAATTATGCATTTCATCAATTAACATAGTTGCTACTCAATTAGTCCTAGAAAACTGCTCATCATGCCACAAGCAAAAATCCACAAGCCAACAAAAAAGAAACTCTCCCAATAGAGAGACGAAGAAATCCTATCTACATATTATCCAGGTTTCTTTTGAAGATTTAACACTTGTAAAATTATTGGCAATCTTGCTTCATTACATAATTACAAATGCACCAATGGAAACTTAGACAAATTATAACACTTAAACCTGTGCATCTTTGGAGCCGCTTGCATGCTAAGGGTGGGGTTTAGGTAAGCTGATGGAGGTAACAAAATGCTGTTTGGTCCATAACAATAATGTGCTAAATTATGCAAACGAACAGTGCAGGGAAGAGGTATAAGAAAATGTGAAGTCTAGTCTGGACATATCTAAAGCCTCCAAAGTGAACGAAAGTCACTCTTGATACAAAGTTTATCAGGTCCACTTCAAATCTTTTCATGATTAGTCATTCTGCAGGAACTTTTTATACATTCGAATGGTGGACAAATAGGAACATGCACAAGCCACTAATATATCGGAGATAAGAATGCTCAGATAGATGTGCAGTTTCGGGGAAAGACTATTAAAAATATCAGCATTTGGAGTAGCTAACAAATGGTAAAATGAAAAAATAGGTTGAAATAATATATGCATATTCAAAAGTGATGAAATGATTATATATTGAAATGAATTGGATTCAATTAAAGATGAAGGTGTAAAGACAAAGAAGACTAAAGAAACCTCAACTAGAGGGGAAAAAAAACTCATTGGCTATGAGAGAGAATAAACATTATTTCAAGATATACTCATGCAGCTATCATGCCAAATGATGTTTTAAATGAATCCCAGAGCAACAAGATGACAAATTTATCACCAAAGATAAGATACAACTTATTAGTTACTGCAATTATTGAAAATCATTTGAACAATAATTTAGGACCATTAAATTGAAAAGAACATACAAGTTAACTAAGATTTTTCATTGCTACACTTGCAAGAAAAGGAAACTTTAACTAATTCAGTTTATCAATAAACATACTGTGTCATGGATCACCAGCATCAATCCAAGCAGTGCCAACAGATATGCTCAGCGGAGTTTCCAAAGATACAGCACCTCAAAACCATCATATTCATTGGAGTATTAAATTCAGGGGCAAACAATAATTGTTTATTTTAAGAAATGATTCAGACTGATATGTCTTCTATAGAAAAGAAAAATGTTGCTGTGAATGCAAACGGTTCATTAGCTTTTATTCCTAGCCACACTATACCATACTATCATTATGGGAATAAATAAGAAACATAATGTACCCAAAGCAATAGTAGTAATCACCTATACAACATGTCACGCCCCGAGAACATACTTTGCCCGTCAACTGGGTGGTACTCTCTTGTAACAATATATGATACAATACTAATACAATGTCCACATAGCTGCTAACAAATCCAAGGCACAAATATATATGTATAAAACAGCGGAAAACATCACAACATATCAAACCTAACCTAGTGCATGTCGACACGACTTTGACCCGATAAGAAAATAAAATCAACTATATGATAACCAACGACATAAATACTCAAAACTCAATTCATACAACATATCACAAAATACAAAACATAAGGAATACAAATCCATAAATCTCGACGTGAGGTGGGACCGGTTGGCGAGATCTCTAAGCAGTGTCAGTTATGTAACATATCTTCTACTTGTTATCTGAGGCAAAAGAAAAACCCCAGGGTCTGGGTGGTGAGTACAGATACTTAGTGGGTATAAGAAAGATAGTGCATGAACTAAATACATAAAGAGTTCCAAGGATATACAGTCTCGCAAGCAGAATCA
>JBAMHZ010435061.1:0-10510 GCA_037177395.1 Alpinia galanga | reverse complement strand
CAGTCAATTGGTAAACCAATTGAATGCCTCAATCGACTAAAAAATCTTATGTGTCTAAGCTTGAGCATATCAGTTGACTGATATGTCTAGTCGAGTCCAGTAGTCAATTCAGAATGATTCTAATTGATATTTTAGACGCATCAGTCGACTGATGCAATTCATTAGTCGATGGATAGGTGACTCAGGGTGATTTTTCTAGGTCAAACACGACAGTTTCACCATGAACGACGATGGTTACGGCGCTGTTCTTCGTGTTCTTCATGAAAAAATTGAAATATCTATTTCTAGCGCCTAAAACTAGGTTTTTTACAAATGTTTTCTTCTAATAATCATTGATTTGCGATAAAGGATCCATATGTCACTCAAAATCAAAGAAAAACAATGAAAACTTTAACCTAATACCATAAAATTCGATAAAATGACATCGGCTTTGATACCAATTGAAGGAGATTATGAATCTAAACATGTATACCAAAAACCAAATAAATACAACATAATTTGTGAACAAGATATAGTTCTATCAAAATCTTACAGCAACAAAATAAAGTATAAAAGAATGATTGCATAAATAAACATAACCTTAGTGTAGCGGAACCACCATCAATCTCTCGTCGTCAACGAATCAATTCGGAGTTCTTGTGAAAAAGTAAAACGGCAAGTCTTCCGTAGGGTTCTGGGGTGACAGCGTCGTAAACCCTCTTTGTCAATATGATACAAGAAGACTGTCAGAGTTACCAATCCCTGTGGGGATCATACCCTATATATAGAGTTCGGATCAGATTTGTTATCGGCTCATTATCAATAATGAATCCGAGATCTAACGGATTCTACACATTAAATCTCCATATCTAATAACCGAAACCTGTGAACCAATAAGTAGATCACTTAGTCGGGTTCGAATCAATACGACACAATTAGACAATTACGATAATCACGTATAAACTCACATCCAACATAGTTGACCTCAATCATCACAGAGAAAGTAGACATATACAGAAACCTGGATTACTCCCAACCTAAGGAAAATTTTCATTTGCTACAACTCATTCAGGATAAGATCAAATCAGGTGGATCGACGGAAATCATCGATCAAATTCACCCTGAACTGGATTTCCAAGATGCTATTCGAATGATCCACTTAGCTGGATGTTGCATGCAAAGTGACATCAACGGACGACCATCCATGTCCACTGTTGTTAAAGTTTTAGAAGGTGCAGCCACTCTTGAAACTGATTTGCAAGAAGTGTTCGGCGCGGCTCCAATCGACATAAGGGAAGCTGATCACTTGGATGCTTCGACTCCTCCAACGACGACGCAATTGTGTGGTCCAAGGTAAATGTTCGAGTAGTCTAGTTAGTTTTCCATGTATTCGATCGCGGAGTAAACTGGAACATTGTCTCTGTTTTTTGTGATTTTATTTGAAACTGAGCCTTTAAATATAGTTGATGATTGTTTTGGAATGCATATTATAAGGAAATTAATCAGCTTCGTTGTTGCACAAAGATTGCTAACATTTGATCTCTAATTGTAGAATCCAACTGATTCAATTCCCTGAGAAGCCAATTAAGTTGCTAAGCCACTCAACATTCGACCAATGGAACAATGTTCTTGTCCTTCCCTTTTTTTCTTCTTTTTCGTCTTCTTGTCGACCTTCTTATTGGAATTACAATGGAGGATTGTATTTCTGTTTTATTCTCAGGCGAGTTTAATAGACAGCTTAAAATCTCTGTTCAGCCCCTGTGTTTTCTTTCTACAAGCAAAGAAGTTTTTGGTTGGGGAAACTTTTTTTAGCCTTTTCAGTTTCTAAAAATTTAAGAAAAAAAAGGGAAAATGTATATCAAATTATCTTTCATAAGAAGTCTCTCCATTTTAAATTTTCTATTTATAATTTAATTAATTTTCACACTTATATTAATCAAATAAAAAATTTCAAAACTAATCATAGTTTAAAGGCTTCGTTGCTGCCCTCAACAAATCCTCGACGCACGGGCATCCGCCCAAATGTTCGATGCCACCGACGAATCAGGTCCCTGGAGCCTAACTTCACCGCCCATCCTCCCTGCATATCCTCCCTTCTCCGCCTTCTTCCCTCCCTTCTCTCCCTCTCTCTTTCCCTCCTCAGGCAGGGAAAGCGTCGTCGTCCGCCAAGCCACCTCCAAATCCAAATCCAACTTTCCCAACTCCCCGCGCGCGCCTTCGTATCTTTCCCCAGTTCCCCGCATGGCGCTCCGCCTCGCCCTCGCCCTCTTCCTCATTCTCCTCCTCTCGGCCACCGCCACTGCCACCGCGGCCGAGACCGTGGATTCTTACCTCGCCCGCACTGCCGACGGCGCCGTGCCCACGTGCGACGGGCTCGTGGGAGAGTGCGTCGGCGACGGAGAGGACGACGACGTGGAGGGGGAGGAAGAGACACGGCGTTTGCTGTACGGGTACGGCGGCCGCCGGTTCATTAGCTACGACGCGCTGAAGCGGGACCGCGTGCCCTGCGACCGCAGGGGACACTCCTACTACAACTGCCAGCGGAGCGGGCAGGCCAACCCGTACCGCCGGGGATGCACCGTCATCACCCACTGCGCCAGGATGCTCCACTGAATCCTTCCACCCACGTCTCCCCGTCAATCAAACATATCCAAATCATCAGAGAGAAGAGACCATTAATTCATTGATTATGATTTAATTTGCAAACTAAATTCGATATCATTGAATTCGTGCATGTGTCAGTTTGAGCAATAACAGGATTCGAATAATTCCGGGACTGAGTAGATACTTCACAATTCGAGATAAATCAATCCCCTCAGCTTTTGATGATGATCATCGAGAAATCACTGGGAAATTAATTATATAATGTATATTTATTATTTAACAATTATAAATTCTGATATCTATGTTAATTATATATTGATAGTTATTATTTCTTGGGTCTTGATATAATTATTGCTGCTTAATTGAAAATGAGACATTTGGAAGAAAAAACAATCATGAACAAAATATAATTTTTTATATGAAACAAATGCTTTTTTATATATAACCTATTAGTATTAAGAACTCTTCAAATATTCTAACCTTTTTAAATTTCATATCTTCATTACTTTTTTTATATATAATTAATTAACTATTTAATTATCTTAAACTTTTTCAAATTAATCACCAACTTTACCTATCTCTTTAACTATTTTTATATAATTTTTAAAATAAATTATTTCTAACCCTTTTAAATTCAACATATATATTAATTATATATTAACTGTCGCTCGGAATTAAGGTCATGGAGCAACTCAAAAAGTCAAGTCGAAAGGTTAGAGGGCCAAACTGTCAAATGACTCGAAATTAATTCAGGTTAGCCACATGCCGGCCTCCTTGCCTCCGTTTGCTTGGCTGTCCTAGCCGCCAGTCTCATCGCTGCCTCGTCTGGTGCAGTAGTTCCAATGTTAATGGAAGACGAAGAAGGTTGATTGAGGTGGCTGTGGCCTCCTCCGTCTTTGCCTACCTGCTTCGAATTTTTCTTCTCCTTCCAGATGAATCTCTTGATTTTGTTGGCGGTGGTTCTTATTTCTTTTTAGGAATTTGCTTTGCAGCGGTCTACGTGTCCACCGATGTCGTTGTGCAATCCAACCACACACCGCCATCCATAGTCTAAGAGAAAGAAAGGAGAAGAGTAAGGATTCAAATTTGAATCTCCGGAGGAGTACTATGAATTGTTGATACTGCTGGATCATCCGTTAGTCTCATTTGTATAATTTATATTTACCCTGATTGAAAGATAGGAAAATAATTTTTTATTATCGTTGACCTTTGTAAAATTAAGTATACAATTGTTGGTTACAATAGGATGGAGTATATATTATGATAACTTCCTATATATATTATCAAAACGTTTATGTTAATCGCGCATGCATGGAGGCCCTCCATGGTAAGAATACTTGTGTTTTTAATTTAATTACAACTCAAGACAAAGCTAAAATGTTGTACTCTACCCATTAACATGACAAAGATTTATAATATATTCCGCAAAAACTATTAATATGGTGTATACATAAAGATCAGTATCAATTATTATCTCTTCCATCAAGTGTACAATGCTTATAGATAACATATACCTTGACTGTAAGAGACATATATATACATATATGAACTAAGTTGCATACGTACATATATATTATAATTATTCCACTGACTGTAACTATATATCTTTCACACAACCTACCTACACCATTGATGTATTATAGTCCATCAATAGGGGGATCGATCTGCTACTATCTATCCATAAACTGAGCCTTATATAGAGTTCAAGGGTGCTCATAAATGTTAGCTAGCTAGCCAGGAGACTGATCATGATCTCTGCTTTCTCAAAACAATATTGAGAAAATTGTCTCAAGTTATGCAAGAGATCACGCAAACATGAGTCAGCCAATCTCCCAACAAAAACATGCACACTCGTTTACTCTGATTTGACTACTAATAGTTAATTCACTTGTTCATCATCTCCTTGGTGATGGCCGGAATGCAACTCGTGCTCCTCGTTATTTGGCACCCTTTCTTGACGCCATTGTTGAAATTCCTCGGACTGATCGACTTCGCCCTCGACGAAGACTTCCTTAAGATCTCCCTCATGGCTTCGGCCTGCAACAGCACCGGCTGGGTCCGGCCAATCCGCCGAAATCGGCCGCAGACGCCCAAGTGCGCCTCCACTGCCTCCCTCTTCCTCCCGCCGTTCTTAGCCATCTCCTCCTCTACCGCCTCCGCGCACAGGCCGCAGATCCACCGCCCGGTGCCGAACTTGTCGCGCACCCGCCGGATGTACTCCGGCGTGCACTCCTCCGACACGCCGCAGCACTCGCACTTGGCTTCCTCCACCTCGCTGATGGCGGGAAGCGCCGCCGCATCCCCGACTACCGCGTCTTTCGCGAATTGGAACGAGAGGTCGGACACGGCGCGCTGCAGGCCCTCCATGGAGATCCGGCGAGGGCGGCGAGCCTCGAGGTTGTTCTTGGAAGCGACGAGCATCTCTCCGTTGGGCGCCATCGGATCAGAATCAGCGAGATCAGGTACATGCACACAAATGGAGCTCCTTTAGGGTTCTATATATAGAGACGATGCATGCATGAGCAGGAAAGAGCCAGATTTTACGTGAACTTTGTAGAAAGAAAATATTACGCAACTTTTACGATCTCGAAAACTAAATACATGGCTAATATTAACAAGGTTACGATTATTAAACACATATCAAAGTGAAAGGAGAAAAGCTTCACGTGTCAATGCATTGAGGCCATACACATGCAATGAAGATATAGCTAGAGATCGCATGGGGATAACCTGGTTCACTACCTTACAGCATTGGATATCATCCATGAATATATGGCTGTTTACTAGTGATCGATCACGAGAAGCCTGGCTAAAGAGAAAGGAAGAAAACATGAGAAGGTTTGGATTAATTAGTGCCACACAAAGTTTGAGGAGAGGAGGTGCATTTGGACTGTGTGTGGTGGAAAGGGAGCATGATCTTTGGTAGTTTAATTAATTCAGGTACAGCAGTAGATAAGGGCTAGTGATCAGTGGCTAGCTTCAGTATTAATTGACAATGGAGCTAGCTGCAGTGTGGCGTTAACGTAGGGGAATGCAAAGAGCATCGCATACTCTGCTCTGTGCGAATACTTAATTAATTTCATACGAGTCACAATTAGTTTCTTCAAACGCATGTAATTAATTATATTTTGTTTTATTTTTAAGTACTGAACGTTTACTGGTTTTGGGATTCAAACGATCGTTTAAAGAGTAATTAATTATTAACTTTTAAAATTATTATAAATTCTTCCTATGAATTATTAAAATATTTCTAATTTAATTTCTCAAATTCCAATTACAGTTTTTTTGAATCATTTTCAAATTCTAATCGTTCATGCATGCAAATGGGCCCAAATTAAAGCCCAATCCAAATCGAATTGGATTCGGAGTCAATCTTTATTGGATCCAAATCCTCTGACCCAATACTCAATAAAAATATCCCATTAGATTTGTATCCCTTTCCATCTAAAATGTTAACCCATGCCCTACTGGATTTGCTTGTGAAATTAAAATATAAAGAAAAACTTTAATGAGGATTTGAGTTCAATTAATAATAACATACATATGTTTGAGCCAAGGAGATGCATTTGCCCATGGTTCTTCTTAGACTTAGACTTAGGCTTGATTCAAATTATCATGTAAATAATCATATAATCAAGATTATAATAAATAAAATATTACATAATATTATTTGGTTCAATACTAAGAAATACAATGAAAATTTCTAAAAAATCGAAGAATAATTATCAGAAATTTTTTTGTTAACTCTGGAATATATATACTTTTACTCTATGATATAATATGATTTTGAGTTATCATTCAATACTTGAATTAAACATGATTAAATAATATAACATTATATAGATAATTAAAATTATCAACACATCCCAAACGTTTTGTCTTCTTCCTCATTGTGTGTGTGTGTGTGTGTGTGTGTGTGAATTACAAACTTGTGCTTTCATTTTCATTTTGCTTCTCTTTTTGACAAATCAAACATGACAACTTTGAACCACAATGTGAGCGCACAGGCCACGGGCAAAGCGTACAAAACATTTGACGTATATTTTTCATCATTAATATTTAAGAATAATCAAGTCGTCATTATTTTTTTCTGGCCCACGCCATTAATTAAAACTCCTAATCACAGTTAATGCTTCTGACCTTTTAATTGAATTATTGTGCAGTGACAGTAGACAGTCCCAAAGCTAAAATCGCCATCTCGTCTTGATTAATTTTGAAGCGGTAGAAAATATCTCATTGAATTTTTAATCTCCCCCTTATAAAAAAAAATCATTGTGCCAAAGTAAAATTAATCCTTGTGATTTATATATATCACCTTTCATTAAGTTGCAGACTTAACCTATGAAAATCGTTTGATATGAAGCGTTATCACATTTTATTATATATCTATCTTAAGTTTTTAAAATCACATAATTTCGCCCAACTTTCATAATCACAAGAATATTATATATATAAATAATTGAGCTGCATTATTAGTCGAGAGCGTGAACTCATGAAATCAACCCTCATTAATTACATTGTCTAATTCTCACGAATTTGTGGTCTCTCCAATTGCTTAAATAATTAGGCCAATCCCTATCGCTCAAACTTTTCTCTTTCCCTATACTTATCTTTTTTTTTTTTTTTTAAATCTCAGTTTGCCTTCGATTTAAAGGAAAACGCACGTCGGAGGAAGAAGATAAACAAATGACGATATCAAATTGAATTGATTTTTTTTAAAAGAAAAATAGTTTTTAATTTATAAATTTGATTTCGGGTTAGAAACTAATTAATTTTCTTTTAGGTTCGATTTAGTTTTAGTTAGTACATTCAAACCGTTCCAAATAGATTAAATAATTATAACCCTAGCTAGCTACAAGTGGGTTTTAGTGACCAATAAAATACTTTAAAAAACAATAAAAGAATCAAATTTTAAATTTTAAATGGAACGAATACATGAAATTAAAATTACTGAAAAGACGATATCTATTTTTAGGATTAGTTAAAGAAAGTTTAGAAACTTAAATTATCAACAACAACAATAACGACAATAAAAAAAAAAAAATCAACCAATCACCGGTTGGCGAGGAAGAGATAAAGCACGCTTTGATGGCATTGCACCAATTAGACTTGTCAATTAATGAAATAATTCGCCCTTTTGTATTTTTTTTTCAGATCAGACAAAAAATCTGGTCGCGTACACGTCGACATTAATACCGGGACCCACACCTTCCGCGTGGCTCCATTGGCACCTGTTCCTTGCTTTCGCGCGTGCAAGAAGTTAAGGCTAATTAACTTATCATGCTCAATTTTAATATATATAATTAATATATATATTGTTCACTCAATTAGATGATAATGATATTCATGTATACTCACATAAAAATTATGTAAGAGATCATTCATCAAAGAATAATCTTCTACACAATTCTTATATGAGCACCACCATCATTCACCATCCAATCTCTTAAAATTTAAGGATTAAGCTATAGTATTCACTCGATTGTACAGTGAATGATAGTGATGCTCATAGATACTCATATATCATTCATCTATATATCAATTAGTATTTTTTTTTTAAGGGACATTTAATTTTAGTAATCCTCATAGGGTAATTTTTTTTACTTTTTGTTTAATTTTGTATAATAAAGCTATTCGTGGATTCTTGACAACTGTATGAGAAAATAAAAAAAGAGTTGCTTTTATTTGAATTTCAATTTTCTTCACTTGCCATTAATTAATGAACATGGATCTATCTTTAATATTCCTTTTTTTTCATTTCATGTTAATTTGGTCCCTCAATTTCACTTTAATTCATATATATTCTATTTTTATAGAAATGAAAAAACAAAAAATTGCAGTCCATTCTTTCTTAATACAATTTATATTTTTATATTATATTTTAAATTTTTATTTACACAATAAACTAAAATTTGTATTAAAATTTTAAAAATATATTTAAAATTCACTTATTACTTTACGAACACCCACACCATTGCATGGTTATTGACTAATTTTATGAAGAGTAAATAAAATATTTAACATATTTATTGTTTGAAAAAGAGAATTGAAATTTTCTTTTTTTTTCCTAGTTAATCGAGTTAATTGGACATACAATTTATTATAGTTTAGGTAGATAGAATTAGATTGAAGTAATTTAAACATTAATTTTTATTCAATTTGGTTTATTTGTATAAACATTTGAGGAGTTTCTAGTAATTTCTGATTCAATAATTGAAGGAGGGAAAATATCCTCACACCACATGTTCTATTTGCCACCATTATTTTTAAATTAAGTTCCTATATTTTAATTAATTATTTTATTTTTATAATTGCATGCCTTCCTTTCTTTCCTCTCACCTTCCTTTGAATGCTATAAATACCTTCCCCCTCCCCCACCAATTTTTTCTCAAGCCAAAATAAATCCTCTCCTAGCTTCTTCCTCAATTTCTCTCTCAAAATATTAGGAAAAAAAATCATCGAAAAATATTTTTAAAAAAGTAATTTCATGGAGATGACGTCAGCGAGTAGAAGTAGTAGTGCGGCGAGGAGGCTGTGGCACATAGTGAGGTTGTTGTTCTTGGGCTTCTCCAAGAACAAGCTCATGGTCGACCTCCACCTCCTCCTCAAGCGGGGAAAGATCGCCGGAAAAGCCCTTACCCAGCTCCTCACGCACCACCACCATCACTACCACAACCAGCACCACCGCCACCGCTACAACCATGGCGGTGGTGGTGCCGCCTCCATGTACTCTGCCCTCACCTGCCGGTCCATGGACCCCGACCTTGCCTTCTATAGCCCCCGGGAGGTGGAGTTCAGCTGCAGCAACACCCCCTCCTACCCAACCTTCCGCCGCCACCGCCGCCGCCACCGCCGTTACGACGACGACGAAGACGACGCGGCCTTTTCCAAGGCGCTAGAAATTCTCTACGCCGAGGGGGATATCGACGACGACAACGGCGCCGAAGAAGAAGAAGAAGACTACTCTGCTTCGGCGGCGGCGTCGACGTCGCCGGCGATTTGGAAGAGCCCGTCCGCTCCGGTGAGGCAGCTGAGGGTCACCGACTCGCCGTTCCCGCTGAAGGAGGAGGAAGGGGAGGCGGACGGGCGGATCGACCAGGAGTCGGAGGAGTTCATCAAGAAATTCCACGAGCAGCTGCGCCTCCAGCACATGATTAGCCCGGTGACGGCGCCGGAGCACATGAATCACCGCCGGCGGCGCCACGTACCGTTAATGATGGGGCGAGCTTAATTATTAGTGTTAATTAAGTGAGTGTCCGGTTTAATTCTCGATCCATCCATGTGTGAATGAAAAATATATATTATATAATGAGAAGTATTTATAATTAGAGTTGCAACGGCAGTGGAATTTCCATTTTTTTCCTCCATCTTTATGAGCCATTATACATTCATTATTTCTTCTCCAAGTTTGTTTGGAGAAGTTAAGTCATGTCCTTTTTTTTTTAAAAAAAAATTCTTTTGTAATTTGTTTATTTACAATCAAATTATAATTAGATAAGTCATTGGTTCAATGTCTTTAAAGGAGAGAGATGAATGAATTTAATCTAGCAAATAATATAAATAAATACAAGATTTATTATTTATAATGTGTGTGCTTGTGCGCATTAGGTCTTGTTAAGTATATCCATAGATCAAATTAAATAAATATAAGGCAATGGTAATATAAGATAGTTTATATGGTTTAAATACTTTTCTAATGAATGACAACATACAAGTTTTCAGTTTCATACATTATAATTTTACTTTAATAGTGATTATCTTCTCTCCTTTAGATCGTTTTTAAAGCTCTATTGGTGACAAGAAGACTTGCGATTGTCGAGTTATGAGAATGACATGGATTATATTTGGGTCATGTTTGGTTGGCTGTAATCCAGCTTGTAATGTAATCCAGATTACATTACAAGTTAGATTCTTTTGTTTGTTATGG
>JBAMHZ010435052.1:0-10510 GCA_037177395.1 Alpinia galanga | reverse complement strand
TAAAGTTGATCGAAATATGGGAACGATGAATAAGAACTCAGTTCCTTTCTTTTGACGTCGAGTGCTCTGGAAAACAAAGCAGAAAGAATATACAATACTACAGTAATGGAATGTAGTGGGAAAAGAGTGGAGAAAAGAAACATTGATACCTTTTCGGTAAACAATCAATAAGACAATAAGAGAGTTGTGTAGTAAAGTGATCGCTATATATAGAATACGTTTAACTGAGCAAAATCTAGGAAGAAGACTTCACTGAAAAAAACATGAATGACCAATAGAAAAAAAATTCCTCAGAGAACAGCAGATATGGAGGAGTCCAATACATGTTAAATATAACTGAAGAAAAAAAAAGATAAGCTCCAAATTGTCTAAGATTTCACTGTCATGGATTGTGAATCAAAACTTGCAAATAAGGATTCCTACAGTAGCCTTTACTGTAACAGCCAAATGGCAAGAGCTTATGGATAATGATGAATTGAAAGTCAATGCCACTTATCCAGATCCAAAAATATTAGGTTTTTATCAAGAATGGAATGAAGCTTACATGATCAACTAGTGTTCTGCTACACAAAGAATCATGGAATGGATTCAGTTATTTATTGAAATGTTCAGGTTATACATTTGTCGTCGGTCATCTTGCTCATCAATTTGAATGTGCTTATAATAGTATGTTTGCACTTCACAAAGACTATCTTCTTCATTACAACCTTTTGTCATCTTAACTGCATTAGACTCCAAAACATATCAGGAACCCCAACACTAATATTATGCTTGTGATAGTCTGTTCATTGTAGAATTGAACTACAAGTATAATCAACTCTCATCGAAATTAAGCATCCTTAACCTTGCAGATTCTCAATTTTTTTTCAAAATGAAAAAAAAAAAAAATCCTTCTCGCTTGAGACATTTTGTTTGAGTGGTAGTATAGAGCTTAAAAAATCCTTAACCTTATCCATCTTCATATTCGGTCCATGGAATTTCAGTTGAAAGAAATACCTAACTTAATCAAATTCATCAGCCATCAAGATGCAGGTTGATATGACAAGTAAACCTTATTTTTTTCGAATATATCTTTAGAGTTCACTTCTTCCTGTCTGAGAATCCTTGGATATGCGAGCATCGGACTACTCAGCATCATGCATATATCTATATTGTCAAAGTAAAACCAGTAACTATGCTGCTTAAAATTTCACTAACGCAACTCCAAATTCTGAATTGTTTTTCCCACTTAGAAACATAGCTGATCCACAAGATAAGAAAAATTGCATATAGAAAGTGCAAGAACAGCAGTTAGATACAAGCACTATGGAAAAGTAAAAGTCGCAATTTGTAGCAATTAAATTGGAAGCGTCTACTCATACAAACAAAATAAAATAACAATCTTTTTAACATTTTACAAGGATAACGAATCTCAGAAGAATTCACCGAGAAAGAGTAATTAATCTACAGTCAAAAGCAAATCTTTAGCAAAGAAAACAGAGGTAAATCCTACCCCACTCCTCTTCTTCGACCTCTGCTGCAGAACGATTCAAAAAGGGATCCATGGGTCGCAAACGAACATCGATTTCGGCGGCCGATAGGGCGCATAAGCCGGCACCTTTTCAATTCAAGAACAAGAAACAAGAACAAGGGTCAGTAAGCGAAAATAGAAGACGAAATCCAAGAAGAATAAAAAAAAAGTAGTAAAAGCAGCCCGAGAGAAATGCAATACTTTCGGAGAGGAGACGAACGGTACTCCGAAGGGCTGTGACCACGCCCAGAAAGCGAAAAAGCCTATCTGGTATTTATTAAAAGAAAAAAAAAAGGGGTTTTCAAACTTGTCGGGTTATTGGGTTCGGATCCATCTATGCCCAATATAACTATAAAAATCACAAAGATGAACGTGTTTACTCCTCAGCGAATGCGGATCTAAATTGGACGAATTCGCTTCGCCTCGCCTAGACTCGCCGAGCAATATTATTTTATTAATTTTACAGGAGAACATCGAAGCTGCCATCGCAAGAACAGAAATTAGCACTCAATTCTTTTCATGCTGCCAACTTTGTTCTTGTTCTCGGAGAGAGAAGTGAGACTCAACAATCACGAGCACAGATCTTGTTCTTTATATATATATACATCATCAAATTGATTAAGAAAAGTTACTAGCTTGATTATTAGAGCAATCATAAGAGATGCTCGAACTTTGATGACAGATGCCAGGAGTTGTTGTTAGAAATGATCAATCTTTAAATTAGTCGAACTGCATCCTCACTATTCCATTGCGCGAATCAATCGACGGCAAAGTGTATACTTAAATTCAAATCTCTGAGGAAGAAGAAGCCTCTCTGTCTAAATTGGTCAATAGCGATTGTAAAATTCCAAGCGCTTCATAACTCATTCAGTCGCGACGAATCAACCTGGGTGTTCTTCGCCGACGAAAAAACGCGAAAAATCTTGCACATATGCTTCCAAATCAACATTTTTACCGCCAAATGGAGGTGCTTTTGTTAATAAGAGAAGGAAATGCTCCTCGATCTCCATACCTTGTCCTGTTTCCTGAGTTTGAGATAGTCTCCCATGCCACCAATTGTCTTCTCGAGAGAAATGCTGTGCTGCTCCATGGAAGCTTTGGCGAACTGCTGCAAGTGGTCTTTGGTGTTGGCCAAGAAGCCGGCCTCTGCTGCCTTCCTCTTCTTCCAACAAGGTGAGTTCATCTCAGTTTGACCCTTTTTCGATTCCATAACAAATGCGTAACTTTGATTGCTGATTTTCCTAAGATTAGCAAAAAGCAGACGCTTTTACAATTTTATGCGCCGAAAGCTGGAAGAGGTGGAAAGAACATATTCCTGGATTTCGTTTCCGCCTTTGGATCTCGGGGAGCGCATTACAAATTCCCGATCTAAGTTTGGGCCATGCGTGTTATATAGATACAGGCCAAGATTCTGGAAGCTGTAAAGCCCAGGTTCTAGTGGAGCACCCGAAGGCGCAATTTTCACAGCTTTTTCTCCCTCTCCCGCATTTTTGGGGCTTCCCTAACGCAAGCAGCAGCTCCTCCTCGCCTGGAGTCTGGAGATGTCTTCGACCAGTTCCTCCTTTAAGGTCATCTCTGACCGGCAGCAACTGATTTCTCTTTTGTGTTATTTACTTCCGGATTTATTGCCGATTGCTTTGTCTAATATGGCAGATAATCCTGGGTTCGTCCTCAAGGTCTCGCCGTCAGATACTGTCCGAGATGGGATACGATTTCACCATCATGGTATGCGATTCGCTTCCCATTCTCTCCCTTCGTCTACTTTGTTTGCGGCCACTTCATTATCTAGTGGCTTCATGTCAGAGTGCCGACATCGACGAGAAAGAGATCCGGATGGAGAAGCCGGAGGAGCTAGTGATGGCATTGGCTGAAGCTAAGGTTAGGAGACTATTTGATGTTTGGTAGTAAGTTAGATTTTGAATTTTAAAAGTTGTGTTACTGTGATTGGTTTTTCAGGCTGATGCCATAATATCAAAGATTCGTAGCAGTGGTTTTAATGAACAGGATGATGGGCAAACACTCCTGATAACCGCTGACCAGGTTTAATCTTGTGCAAATCCCTTTTTTTCGCATAGTTAGTAGTGATTGATCAAGTTAAGATTAATGTTTGTTGTATGAATGGTGAATGTCTGCATCATTGTATGTATTAGTCGCGATGTCAGCTTGAGGTACGAAACCTTAACATAATAAAGGGCATCCTTTAGCACACAAGCCAAAGAAACAATATGCAAGGGTTGAGGTTGATCTTGATCTTGAGATCAGATATATGAACAGTGAAGCTAGAAAAATGTTATATTTAGCATGGTTCCATATAAAGAATTTTCCTGCATGGTGGGATTAACCGAGAGCTTATGACCCACAAGAGCTAGGAGGGAACGTACCGCACAAGTAGATTGAGGGAGGATCGGTGTTGGTGGTGCCTAGGCCGAACATTAGTAGAAGTGAAGGTCATCAATTGCAAGACTATGGGGAGGGTCCTTGCATGAGGTTATCAGTGGTGGACTAATCGCCATTGGTGTAAAAGCTTAAGTGCTAAGAGAATCATCAGTGTGTTTCATGTCATTGATGCACGAGGTCGGTTGCACAAAGTAGGGGAGCTACGGATGCATGAGGGAGATCCAAAGGAAATCCTACATTTTATAAATTCTTTTTTTTTAAAAAAAAAAAAGGTAGTGCACCCATTTTATTTAAAAGGGAAGAGTGTGTGTCCCTACAGGCTATGGGCCCAGTGGGTGCTTTCACCTCTCATCCTCTTGACAAGAACTGACAATGGGTATCATCAGTATAGGGATATAAATGCTTTGCTACTTTTTATTCAGTTTCTATCTTGATTATTTAATATTGTGATGGTGTAAAGCTTCGTTTGGTTTCATTTCTTTATAGTTGGAGATTTGTTATTTGTAGATACTTTTTGCTAACTTTGTACACTGAACTGAGAAAACAAGACATCTATTTTCAAATTGTTATACTTGAAAGTATATATATCCAGAATACACATCAAGCAAGCTCTGAACAAGTTAATTTTCATTTCAAGAAATCATGTCTATTTTTCAGCATGATGAGAAATTGAGTGGTTGTTCTAAGAAGAACATGTGGCACATCCTTGCATATCACTTCAAGTTGTCATTTTAACACATGGAACAAATTAGGACTCTCTTCATACAAACTAGGATACCAGCATGATGAGAAATTGAGGTGATTGTTCTAAGAAGACCACATGGCACCTCTACACTTGTCATTTCTTCAAGTTGTCATTTAACACATGGAACTAACATACCAACTAGGATACCAGTAGCATGGTACTTTAGCAGCTTGTTTACATTTTCTGTGCAACATTAATTTTTACCTGAATGCTTGAAAGTTCTTATTGTCGTACCAAATTTTTTTGTCACATATCACAAGCTTTGACTCTATTTCATGTTGTTGTCAAACTTTTGTATTGTTTTGTTATCTGTCTCTCAGGTGGATAGATGCATCTAAAACCCAAATCAGTTAATTCTTTGTATCATAGGATATTTTATGACTTACTCATGCTGTACTTTTCTTTGTTTTATGGTTGCCTATATTTTGGCAACAAATGCATAACACTCACTAGTAGGAAAGTCACCAATAGTAATTGTACCATCTATCATGTTAATCATAAAGATAATTCTCATGTTTGTATCAATGCAAAAGTGATTTTGGTTTAGCCTGTATAAATGAAAACTTTTATCTTCCTTGTCTGCCACATAATGTTTTGCTAAGAGTATTTTATATATTTGATTTCTGAAGCAATGCTAGTTACTGTCAAACTAATGCTATCCGCCATTATTGTTTCTTTTATTAAGGTTGTGGTTCATGGTGGAATGATAAGAGAAAAGCCAAGCAGCCCAGGGGAAGCACGCAAGTTTATCAAAGGTTTTCTTGGACTGGCCTTCATGTTTCTTTTGAGGATTGATCCTTAGACTCCATGCCATTATTTGTGAAAATTCTTTCAGGCTATTCCCAGGGTCATGCATCAACAGTGGGGTCAGTTCTTGTTACCAATTTAAAAACTGGGGTTAGAAAAGGAGGATGTGATAAAAGTGAGGTATTGCTTTGTTATAGTAGAATATTCCAAATTCTGTAATTCATCCAACACAAGAGTTTAAGTAATATTATAAAAGAATTAAAAAATGTCTTCTTTTATCACTCTGTTTCCATATTATAACCAATCAACATTCCCTCACAAATATATTCCAAAAAACTTATCAAGTTGTGTGATAAAATGAAGACTAGACAATGCTAGCAAACAGTGTCATGTAATGCAATTTCAGTTGGACAAGTTTCTGATTGCTGATAGTACGTGCATTTCTCTTCCTGATACGCAGATTTATTTTCACGAGATACCAGATGATGTGATTGATAACTTGGTAATTGCATATCTTTCCTCTTTGTTACACACAAGTTTCATTTATTTTACTTTATATGTAATTTTTATGGTGACTACCTTTACTGATAATATTTTATTCAGATAGAAGAGGGAGATGTACTATATGTTGCTGGTGGCCTGATGGTCGAACATCCATTAACTTCACCATTTGTGGAGGCTATAGTGAGTATTTCTTAGGATTTTGTTGGACAATGTACTAAAAGGTAGCCAACGTGGAAATACATTGCTAGAATTTATTGTTGCTTGGTTTCGGTGTCACCATTTCAGTGTCACCTATAGCGATATGCTTTTGCAGGTTGGAACGATTGATAGTGTGATGGGGCTTCCAAAAGCTCTAACAAAGAAACTCATTGATGAGGCCATTGAGCAAGAATACTGAGAGGTGTGTCCTTAGCTAGTCCTAACGGAAATTCTCAACTCCAAATATGTAGTAGTCGGTACCAGTTGAATATATAGATTAGATCAACATCGAAACTGCTTTGTACGGAGTAACAGAGAATGTGATTACTGAATTGAAGCCTGATCCAACTTGTCATGACCATAGCAATTCATGTTTTTTTATTGAGTATATTAGTTTTGCTCCTTTATCAGTTGTATGATGCAGTTGCCATGCCACAGCTTGTGCCACTTGATCTTGAAATGGTTTAATATTTGACCCCAATTTAAATTGATATGAGAAATAGAAATAGAGAATCAGACTTCTTGTAACATGCAAATTAATGTGCGATTCATGATCCCCCTATTAATACCATAGGTTTGCAATTGCCTCTATTCCACTTACTCTGGAATTTGTCTGACTCACGCATCAGAGTGCAATTTCATCAACACCAAATTGTATTCAAGCGGCTGGGCATGGGATAAAATATCATGTCACAGGATCCCGTATAGACAAGGAAAAGAGGCAATTTTGCTGGACACATATTGGACACCATTCATTGTTGCACAGTTGGAGCTACAGGTATCCTTCCTCTTATAGCAAGGACCCAAGTAATTGCCAGAACCTTCACCTTTATCAATACACGAAGAAAATTGTTAAATTTTCCATGAATGGGAGATTATTAATTTTTTGCTTTTGGCTTTCTTTGTGTACAACAAACACACTGCAATAATTCTGAGTTATGCTAAGATAAACATAATATGGGTAATGGATAAAATTTGACTAGGATGCAGAGATCTTAATGGAAGCATCTCTCTGTTGTTCCTTTTGCTTCCAGGGCGCTGGTAACACAGCCTCTGAGTAGAAGTTTTAGGAATGTTTTACTATCTTTGTGAGGCGAAACTAATTATCACAGTGGTTTGTGATCATAAACATTCTGTGAGTTTGAGATATGTATATAGCTATGTAACATCTAATATTGAATAATTACATGAACCTCTGAGTACAGAGTTGAAGGACGTTCATCATGGTCATATTGTTCATATTCATGAAGTCAATTGTAGGTTCAGCTTAGCTGGAGTTGGGCCTAGCCAGTCGGAGAGTAGCATCTAAAATTCTAACTTAAGGTGTTACTGCTATTCTTTCATAATATTATTATTGTCACAGTTATAATTTCATAAGGTCAGTGAACTTCTCATTTGTGGAGCATTCCACAGTCTAGAAGACATTCGAAGTGCATCTGGAGGCCATGAAAAAAATAGTTATATTGTAGAGATGGAAGTCTCTTATTGGAGAAAACTTTTGGATATCCGAAGAGTGCTAGAGTTGAGTATTTTTATTCTCTTCATCTGTGATGAGAGGGAAGTGGGGAAGGATTGAGAGGTCACTTCTGAAAGGTATGAGCAACAAATTTTTATCTAGTTGTTATTGATTCTTATCAATCTCATATTTTATAAATTTAGATTTTTTTTTTCCATTAGACATAGATTTACACTGAGTTATACACTAGATATTTATTTACAAATGCATGATAAGAAGCAAGACGATGCAGCAAACAATGTTAGTTTGTACCTGTCCTTATCCACAATAAAAATTATTTGTAATTCCTACAGCCAAGATGGCTGTTCTTTCAGCATTTGTTAGCGCATTTGCTTTTGCTGATAAGGGAGAATATATGCAGCTCCATGGCTTCAGTCTAGGCCATATAATATAACTTGAAAGGCTTGAATAATTAAATGATAGTATCTAATTCTAATTACACTAGAAATGATTCTCTTCTCTAGTGCCAGTAGTTTGAGTTGCAGCTGACATAGAAACAAGCTCCAAACTATATGGAAATTTATATCCCGCAAGATTTAGATGAGAGAGTAAACAATATACATATCCAATATTAAACTTTGATGTGACAGAAGAAATCACAGAGAATTATATTCCTTGAAAGTGTTATCAGATGTGCCTCCTCTCTCCATCAAAATCAAACACAATATGTCAACATCTAATTCCAAGAATTTATGTAGCCTTCACGGAAGAATTTTGGGACCAGGCCATTTATCCATATTCCACTACAACTGTTCAGTAGAGTTTCAGATTTATCCATCTCTTTATAGAATATCTAGTTACTAGAACTTTGTAGGGGCCCCTCAACACCAAGGTGGTAGTCACTAGAATGTCTAATAAGAATGCAATTGCAGAAATCTATTCAGAATCCAAATTGCTGAAATAATCTTTCCTCTTTATTCTTGTGATCCATAGTCCTTGTAGCTCACCTGCATATTCGTATATAACAAATCTGTTTTTCCAATTTGGTGAAAAATGGCAGGGAGAGGAGCTGCACAATATCGAACCTCAAGCATAAAAGAAATTGAAGACATGAACCAACCTCGGAGTTTTGTGCCAGCAGGTATGTATTTACTCTATCAATTTGCCACCCACTTTGCATGCATGCCCACCAATCAATAGTCTCGTAGGCACCAATAGGCTCGCGACACAAGGTTATCCCCAAGCATTTGTATCAACATGCTAGAAACAAATCTTGCAAAATTAATATGATGCCGCTTCCTTTACTCGGCAACTGTATTCTGCTTTTTTTGAGTGCATATATAAAGCCTAGCTAATAGTACACACCACAAGGAAGTATACAAAATGATGTCACGAATCCAATGGATTGGTGCTTGTCAGTGTTGTCTAGGATCTTTACTTTTCCCTTGTTTAGGGTTTATGGAAGAGGCCTATCATGGAACCCACTAGGATCAACTAGTGACTGGTGACACTAAATTTCTTTAATTTGTGATCTTGCATACTCAGAAACCATTTCTCTGCCCAAAACTTTATGCTCTTAATTTGCTTCCGACAGGCAAAAAGATTATACAAACATAATTAACTCGCTGAGAGTGTTTGGTTGAGCTCAGTGAATCTTCAGAAATATATCAAGAAACACAGAGGCATCTGAGTACCAACGTCCATGTCAAACTCCTTGATAAAATAAATCCATTTCGTGAGCATTGCACAACTCCATCCGCTTTGTGACATTAAACTTCACAAGTGTCTGTAATTTAGCAGTGCAAAAGCAGCAGCATTAAGTTAAGCAGGAGGTGGTCAGCAGGCACCCTCCATTAATGCCGAGCAAGTGCAAGTGCTCGACAAAGGTTGGAGCTGACTGGAATCCGCTTTTGGTGAGAGGAGAACAAGATCCCCCAACACTAGGGGAATTTATGTAATCCAGTTGCGTCCTTGTAGATCTCTTAATTCAAGGTGGAATCCAACGTCAATTGGAACGGCAGCTGATTGATCATTTTCAGTGACTTCACACGGCTTACGACTTCTGATAGCTTCTTGCTTCTTCGGTAAGCCTCAGGGGAGTTGAAAATTTTATGTTGGATAACCGAGTTTTTCTTTTAATTTACATATCCAACCTAAATTAAATAGATATATTGTCTTATTTCATTAATTAAAGCTTCCAAAATCAGTTAAGTCTTTTAAGCTGTTTTTTTTTTCTTTTTGGCTTAATGTTTTGGCAAGATTTGTATGATAAACGTTGTGTTATATTCATGTTATCGTCCATACAAATCCACCTAATGTTATTATTCAGGTAGACGCTGATAGTCCCTCACTGGATGGACGATTGGCTAACGCAGTACGAATTGTCATATGGAGAGCAAGGGTTGATTTCAGAGTAGGTTTAAACTCTCTGCCCAGACTCAGATAGCCTATCGCTGTGCTAACCAATCGGTCAAGGGGCATGTTTCTCCGTGGATTTACCTCTCTTCACTATCACTGTGAAACCAATGATGAAGGCCCTAAGGGGTGAGCGTAATCATCTTTTACCATAAATTAAACGCTGATAGAAGATAAAGTGACAAGAGTTTAGTAATCTTAATGTATTTACAAAATTTTAACAATATTATTTAAAAAACTAAATAAATTTTAAGAGGCAAAATGAGTATTTTCTTTTAAAGGGAGAGGAAAAAAAGAGAAAGTGCACAGCAGTTGCCAAAACGTGTGACAAATCTGGTCTAAATTTGTTTTTTGTTTTTTTGTTCTTTTTTTTTTTGCCATCGTAATCTCAGTCCAATTTTTTCCGAGTGATAAATGATGGTCAAATTTGGAAAAAGCCATTGTCAAATTAGAGAATGGAAATCTAATACGTTCTTTTTTTTATTGAATTAATCGCCATTAAATCGATGAATACAAATCGTTTTTTTTTCTTTGCCAC
>JBAMHZ010435033.1:0-10511 GCA_037177395.1 Alpinia galanga | reverse complement strand
CCCCCTTTTTGTGACCAGTATAACTATACCTGATGTATACCCATGCTGCCTTCTCCCCTTCTTTTTCTAGGTCAACACCTAAAGTAATGACTCCTAAATCATAATGGCTGTAATTTCTCTTTAGAAGCCATTGTGTCATGATGGCTCTAATCGTCCCTGATGATCGTCATGATGTAACTGGTGAAACGGTCATCGTGCAACTATATTTGTAAAGGTGCTTGGGTGTAGCTTTGATATGTTGGTGCAATCGATCTTTGGTCGAGGGTGACTAAGCTCGAGTTGAGTTTGAGTTGAATTTTGATATTTAAGCAATATGTGGTGATAATCGAGCAATAATCTCTAGGGTGAGATTGTTGGTCAAAGGTGACTAAGCTCCATGTAAAAGGGCAGCTCGGTGAATGAAGCTCCCTCCATGTAGGGTCCTAGGTATTTTACTTTGCAAGAGGTTGTTTCTAGAAAATTGTTAGAGACGGAGATTATTGGTGTAATGAACCTTGGGTCAGGTTAACTAAGATGGATATGAATTTTGATATTGGTTGATTGAGTGAGAAGTCGAATAGGCCAAGGTTAATCAAATACTTGATAAATGGACAAAGTCCAAGTGGGTCGTGGTTGATTGGATATTTGGTACAAGAGAAGCGAAGTCCAAGTGGATTGTGGAGGACTAGATATTTGGCACGAGAGAAGTAAAGTCCAAGTGGATTATAGAGGATTGGACACTTGACATGAGATAGGTAAATTCCAAGTGAGTCATGAAGAATCCGACATTTGATATAAGATGAGAAGATAAGCCCAAGTGAATTATGGAGAATCAAACACTTGGCAAATGACAGAAGTCCTAATAGGCCACGGAGAATTGGATGTTAGGTATGCAGATGAAAGTCCTAATAGGTTAAGAATGGTCGGATATTAAATGTGAGATGGGAAATCTAAACAGGTCAAGGAAGATAAGATATTTAGCAATAGTGAAATTTTGGCAGGTTAAGGTTGATCAAATGTTTGGCATGAGAAGGGAAGTTCAAATAGGTCAAAGGAAGATTGGATGTTTGGCAAGAGTAAAGTTTTGATAGGTCAAGGTTTATCAGATGCTAGGCAAGTAAAGTTGTGGCAGGTCAAGGTTGATCGGATGTCAGACGAATAAAGTCTTGGCAAGTCAAAGATAACTGAATATTAAGCGGGAGGAGTCTTGGTAGGTTGTGATCAATCGGATACTAGGCAAAGTGAAGTTTCATCCTTGAAAAAGTTGAAATAGGAGTATCAGTTGATCGTTGTAGAGTAATAATCGACTGATGAACTTTAAACTCTGAGATTGAGAGTTTGAGGGGGATTACATATATTTTGAGCTTGATCAATCGACTGCTGAAATTAGCAATCGACTAATGTTACTGTTCGGGTAAACATAGATTTTGGAACTTGACTGTTCAACTAGATTGATTGTGATTAGTTGATTGGTGTTACTGTTTGAGTAGACAAAGAATTTTGAACTCGATTTTTTAACTTAATTAATTGTCATTAGTCGACCAATGGGGAGGATCACTCAACTTATAACACTGTAATAACATACAAAATGTTTGACAATTAATCGGGAAACTTGATTGTTTGAGCATCAGTCGATTGATGACAAGGAGCAGTGGACTGATGTGGTGAAATCTAAGTTGGAAAATCTGTTCTACAGGTGTAATATTTGAATCTATAGTAGAACAATTGATTAATGGGTTTTATTAGTTGATTATTAGGTGAAAATCAATCCCGATTTGCAACTTATAAAAGAGGGCTTCGGGGAAATTTGGAAGGATTGATTTTTAGAAATTTTGAAGGAGAATTGTTATTGCATTTGAGACCATAAAAAAGCATTCCAAAGTATCCAAACAGCAAGCAAGCAAAGATCTCACTTGTAAATTATTGTGTATATTGCATTTCATATTTCATTTGTATCATTTGATTTGTGCTTGTATATGGTTGTAAAAGAATAGATTATAAGAAGTTTCTTTGTTTTTAAAAGTTATTTGACAAGGAGAAAGGATAGTGAAATATCACTATGATTTGACCATGAAGTTGGAACTGAAGGATTTCGAACAACATAAAATTTTGGTTTATTGTGTGCTTGTGTTTCATTTCATTTTATTTTTTCTACGCACTAATCATTTGTAGACGAGCACACAAAATCAAACAATCGATGAGAATTGCTATTCATCCCCCTCTAACGATGCAGCAGTCCTAGCACGATTGAATACCCCAGCTTGAGACTAGCCTTGTTTGTACTCGTGCTCAAGGCCAAACCCAAATACCAAAACTAACATAGAAACAAGTACTTGTGGTATTCAAAATCGGGATTAGAACTGAATGCTCGGGGTGCTCGGACTCAAGACCATCTCCTGGGGTATCATTCATGAAATGCCATATTGCTTAAGAATGTAGATGAATACTTTGGGTAGTAAAATAATATGATTATAGAATGAGAGAATAAAAAGAAACTTTTTTAAATGTAATTATCTGTATGTTACTTGTTTTCATTTCCTTTGTGCTTCTCTAATTTTTTATATAGGTTTTGTGAATAACTTGCTTTATTCTGAAAATTTTCACAATTGCACAATTGATTCTTAGCAGAAAAATGCATATCTTTTGTAGGATCTCATTGATTTTTCTTTTGATTGTTTCTTTTTGTATCTTATATTGTGTTCCTGTTAATGTTGAGCATTTGGGAAACAAATCAATTTAACTTCAGCTATGCTTAGTTCCTACATATCTTTTATCACATAACTGTCCACCTCCAACTTAATACATCTAATGCTAATATCTGAACTACGTATGTATTTTGTAGAACTCACGGCCTTGCGTTATTTCACAAACATGATTAAAATGGCTCACATTCACAACACCTACATCCAGATAACTTATCTACAGCTAATACTTGTGTGCACCTCTTTCCCTGATCATCAACTCTCCCTTGCTTACCCTTTGACTCACTATGAACTAATTACTTTACACTATTCCTAATGCAGTTACCAATAGATTTGCCATATTAACCAAAATTATAAGATTTTTTTTTTTCTAATTTCCACTGGGCATACATGAGCAAATAGATGCTTCCTTCAGTCTTGGCTTTTACTTCAGTATTAATTAAACCATGGGTTTCATGATGCCTATTTGGATTCCAGTTGTATCCCCATCTAGGTATTTCTTCAGCTTAATTGGTCTTTGTATTACTTCTTTCTAAGCAGGTGGTGATGTTGCAATCAAGCAGAAGGTAAGAGATAATGAGGATGACCATAACACTACTATTCAACGAGATACCATAGAGGGTATATCATACTATATGTGATGCTATTTGCTAGTTTCTCCATCTATTTGCCTACCTAATATGATTTTTGCTACCTTTGACATTTCAGGTGGTAGAGTCAATAATCAAAGCCTGTTGAAAAATTCAAAACCTGGAAGTAAAGAAAATCCTCCAGCAAAAAGAGCAAAATTGAATGAAAAGCACCAGAAAAGTAATGGTAATTCGATTGATGAATGTCGACTTAATGTTAGAAACCATAATCCATCCATAAGCAAGAGAAGGAGCGATAGGAGCCTGTCTCCAGAAAATGAAACCAGAGAACAAAGTGATGACATTATCCAGAAAACGCAGCACACAGATATATCTAAAAAGTCTGAGAGGGGCTGCAACAATGCATCTCTCTCAAAGTTTACCTCGAGTTCCTCCCAAGATATGAAGCCATTGCTGAAACTGAAGTTTAAGAATCCATATTGTGAACAGAAAAGCTTCTGGGCTTCTACAGGAGAAGAAGAGAACTCTGTTAAGGGACAGAGATCGACGAGGAAGAGACCTTCAACTGAGAAGAATGGGTGGATGGGAAACAAAAAATTATCAAAATTGCATCTTGGTATCTAATGGTTGGAGCAACTTATGAGGCTTGGATAATTCAGAAACTGGGTATGTACCTTTCTTATCATATCAACTTTAAACCTTTAAATCTGCTTATAGAAAGTAACAAGCATCTTATGTAAAATGGCAGATATGCATTGGCGTCTGCATCCTGCTAAACAGATTTATGAATTATCTTTGCCTTTTATGAACATTGCTTTTTTATCCAGGAATCCGGAGGTGATTAGTGATGTTTAACTGAGGGACTTTGTCATCACCGTCATCTTCATCTCTCGTTTCAAACAAGGATGCGCATTCATGGAGATCTGTAGTCAAGTGACGGTAGTCCAAGTGATTCGTTTTGGTTCCCAGTAAAGTAAATCAGCGAAGCTCTTGAAATTAGTAATCATGGTAACAACTTGCTGAATATGAAGCTCTTTGGGTTTGATTAGCCTGGTGCATCTAATGGTGCCAAGGTTCGCCTTCTGTGTTGTTGAAAAAAAAACACTGGTCTTTTAAACATTTATTTGTAGACGCTACAGCAATTCTTGTACCATTTGTAACATCTGCTTCAGTTCTTAGTTAACAGATTAATCATCGTGCCCGTGTAAAAACGTAACAGGAATTCGTAGCAGGAACTAGAAGCGTTGAATGGGTTGGGAACAGGAGGGGTACCTGCAGCGTGGCATGTCTTCGGTCATGCTAAAAACAGTCCATACAAAGTTGGGCCACGGCTGGTGGGCCTGGTCGAGTATGCTGTGTGGGGTTGTCACTCGGCTAAAAGGTGAGTTGAATCCCCATAACCCATGTGTCATAGTTGGCGAGGCATATGAGGCGAACTAACACAAATTGAACTGGCTTCGTGTTCAGTTTGCTGAATTCTTTTGTTTGAGAAGTTGAACTTTAAAATATTTGTTCCTAATTAGATTTGAATTTTGATCCTCTCTTTATATTTCTCTGTGCTTTACCATTGGACTATATCCGACCGTGTTATTCTTAAATTTATCTTTATTGAGCCTTGACTCTTTTTTTTATTTTTAAATTTGTATCAAAGTAATTCTTTTTATTACAAAGAAAGGGAGTTTATTCAAATAAATAAACAGTGTCTGCGTGACGAATGCCTTTGAGCTTGTGGTGCGCTAAAATCGGTAAGCCACACACTGTGCCCTGCAAGGTTACTGGGAAGTGCGGTTCGGTTACCGTCCGTTTGGTTCCTGCGCCGAGAGGGGCGGGCATTGTGGCTGCCCGTGTGCCGAAGAAAGTTCTCCAATTTGCTGGAATTGAGGACGTTTATACCTCATCTCGCGGTTCAACCAAGACTCTCGGCAACTTTGTGAAGGTCAGTATTTCACGTGTTCTATCAATTTTTCTTATCTACGCACGAGTGATCGTTGGCCCGAAAACGTTTATCTTTTTGTTCTAAGTTTGTCGTACTTTCATCTCGATAGGTGTTATTTTGATATGTTCTATGAATCATCTTTGGATTGCGTCGTAATCTCACTATGCAATTGTTTAAAATTAGTTGTGAGATGGCATGAACTATATATATCATAATCTCCTGCATCAAAAGTAGAAGAACTGCAATTGTTTGAATTCTTATTCTTAGGTACAAATATCAAGTGAATGACAACAGCTATTCCATAAAAACACGTTATTAGGTAGACTAGAGGATTGGTTGATGGATTTTAATATTTTGTTTGTGCTACTTCCATACAACTGCATCAGAGAGGAAGAGTGTTCCTACTTCCATACATCTTCAGAGGCAATTGAAGTATCAGAGCTTGCATCTAATACCTTCTTTTCTTGCAGGCTACCTTTAATTGTCTCATGAGAACTTATGGCTGGAAACTCGCTTTGGTAAATCACCCTTCCAGGAGTACACTGATTTACTCGCAAAGCTCATTGAAAACACTGAGAGGACTGAAGCTTAGGATCCTCGGAAGTTTATTTTTCTTCTTCTTCTTTTTTCTCCCCAATCGTCACTTTTACCTTTTCAATTATGCTCAACTGAGACATCTAGATTTAAGGATTCATTTGTGTGTGTGTTTTTTTTTCTTTGCTCAATTACATACATTGGTTTAGTTTTCTGAAGTATCATGGCTCCCATAATTCTATTTTCAGACTAGGAAGCCACTCAAGTTTGAGTCTCGATCTTCCCTGAGATTGAGATCGATTTTAAGGGGAACTAGATCGAAGTTGGATGATGGCAATATCAAAATCGAATTTGAATCCAGAGACTCTGTTGTCATTGTTTGTTTGTTTGTTTTTTTTTAAAATAAAATAAAATATATATAAACGTCTAGATATATAGATTATAAAAGCAAATTGCATGTCCTAATTCAAGCACAGGGCCTGGGAAAAACGTTCCCAATCTGTTTCCAGCGTAAATTGTCGCACACGCTCGTCACGTTCCTCTCTCCACCTTGGGCGCCCACCAAATGGATGTTGCTCAGCACAACTCTGCGACACGGGACTCTGCTGCTGCAGTTAAAAGTCATCGCCTCTTCCGTCGCGCTCGTCCCCCTGATGTTCCTGTACACCACGCGGCTCACTGCCACTGCGCGCTCCTGCTCGGGTCGTCGATCAGTTCATCCACGGCGATGGCCACGACCAGAACCAGCAATTCATTCAATCATCAGCCACTATCTTGCTCGTTCTTTATTATTATTATTATTATTATTTCACTAAATAATCAAAGAAAAACAACAACAACATCAATCGAATGTAAGTCATTCATTCACCTGCTGACTGCAAGGGATGTCGGAGTCGCAGTAGTTCTGATCAATTATTATGGGGTTCTTCACCTTCTGCATCTCTATATTCTGGAACACAATGCGCCTCGCGTAACCACGCCCTCCCTGTTCATCAGATCAAACACTATTCCATCTAAATCTTAGCAGAGATAGTTTCATATTTTGAAGTCAACCTGCCATGTCTTGATCCTAACGCCATTTGTTGTGCCCTTCAGTATGGCACCGTCCACCAACACATTAGACACATTCGCTCTCGTGTGATTAAATCCCAAGCTGCCAATGCTGATCGATTATACCTCGCATTAGGTTTCACTTTAGCGTATAACAATTTCTTAATTTGAAAAAAGAAAACAAACAAACAAACAAACTGAAACTACTTGCAGATTGCAAAGGTTAGACCTGATTCCATGTCCAGGTCCACATACTATCCGTCTTGCAGTTATTCGTCGACAGCCCGAAACTATCGATATGCAATCATCTCCTGTATGGATCGAAGACAAAGACGACGACTTAGAATGAATTATGAATCTTCTTCTCTCGATCAGATAAATCGTTTAATTACCTGTTCCAATGGTGGTATCTTTGATGAGGACGTTCCTACTGCTGGTGACATGAATCCCGTCCGTGTTCGGGCTTGACTCTGGCGCTGAGATGTTCAAGTTTGAAACGATGACATTTCTGCATCTCATGAAATTTACATGGATTTGTTGGCTGTCCTTCACATTTAGATTCTCCACCACTAAGTTCTTGCACGAACTGAATTGCAAGGCCTGCCCATTCACAAACGCACAAACACTTTAAGTCCATAATAAGCCTTTTGAATGTCGAAAAATCGGTATTCTTTTACCGTGGGTGCGCCAACGCAAGGCTGGAAATTGTCCAAAAAAGAAAAGAAAAAGAAAAAGGGAGAACCAATTAGTAATCTTGCCTTGCAAATCTAACAATGAACAAAATGAAAATATTGAAGTAGAGTTTAAGTTTAGTTACTAAAGACTCGTTAGTTTTGCAAGAATTTTGCCACCATTTTTCTCCCTTCGCATCTACTGTCCCTCCTCCTCGAACCGCTAAGCTTCTTGTGGTGTTAAAGAGGATCCAATACCTCTTCTTGAGGGCATGCTTGTTCCAATCCGATGGGTCCGGCGAGGCTTCGAGTGTTCCTTCGATCTGTTTCATCGACCAACACTTGTAAATCACACACACCCAAACAACAAGTGATCTAAGACACATAATACCATTAAATTCTTTATCGACTGAGCTAGTCGACACCTTCGAGTGAATGAGTAACTTGAAATTATGTTAACAATATTACCTGCACTGTGACACGACCCTTGCAAGGTCCAGTGAATTTGATAGGCTTCAATCTGTACTTCTTGTGGTTTGGCGCCAAAACAACAGCAGCTCCTGAGGAAGAGCAAGCTCTTTTCCAAGCTTCTTTGAATGCCTAAAGTTCAAACCTGAAACCTTATCATCTGCATAAATTTTACATCCAACAATGAAAGATCAGTCATTTTAATCTTTACCCGGTTATCAAATGATCCATCTCCTTTGGCACCAAATTCCTCGACAGAAAAAATTGAGGAAACACTCGGCCCCGACACACCATTGAAGTCTTCTTCTTCTTCTTCTTCATGCATTATTGAACCAGAAGGTTGAAAACAGACACCTTTGGCGAAGAATAGGTTTTGGAACAAGATTGTGATCAGAATGCAGAGGAAAAATGAGTTTTGCATAGCCATTTGGAAACTGAAAAGTGCAGATTGAGATGGCATGAAAAGCATGCTTGGCATGGAGATCTTATAGCATTGATAATTTAGGTGAGGAACAAAGTTTAGGTGAGGTATGGATTCTGAAGCTAAAGTTGGAAACCTGAACATTTTGGGGCATAATTAATTCATGGATTATTCATTCCTCTTCTTTTTCTTTTTCCTTTTTGTATGGGTTTATATTATTTGTTTAAAGTTCAGAATTGTCGAGTTGATTATTGATTGCTTTTTATTCGTTGAAATCGCAATTAATACTTGGACAGAACCATTTTAGCAGTTTAAGAGAATTAGATTGAGATTTTATTAGATCTAAGTATAGATTGGGAAGATTTAAATGCAATGGAGGTTTAATCTTCAAGCTTTAAATTACAAACCAAGAGTAACTGTTTAAAATCTCTAAATGTTTTACTTTTTTTTTATATCAAAAATAAATAAATAATTTGATTACTGTATTTTCAAGTGAAAAATAATTTTAGTTATTCCTTTACTTTTTTATCAATAAAATAAATAATTTGATTACTGTAATTTCAAGTGAAAAATAATTGTAGTTATTCCTTAATAAAAAGATACATATTTTTATATTTTTAAAGTGACAAAGTGAGCATTACATTCCAACAATAACTTACAACGTGAGTGCCACATCCAAATAATAATAATAATCTTATAAATTATAAAATTTTACCAAATCACATGAAATCCTATCAAATCAAATAAATTAATATTAATATTTATCACATAAAATTTTATCAATTTAAATAAATTAATATCAAACATCAATAAAGTATTTACCTACCGAAATTTGTCTCTTTTTATTTTTATTTCAAATTATTAAATAATTCATCAACTTCGAACACCTCTTTTTTTTTCTTAAGTAATTCAAATTTTAAAAATATTTAAAGCGGTAGATTTTTTGAGAAAAATAATTTTATTAATTTCGTTTCACCCAATTAAAGCAACTGAAATACAGTTAATTCTATGTTTAAAAATTCAATAAATAATTCTCTTTTAAAATAAATGGACATTAATATTTTTTTCCTTAAAAAAAACACTTTTTTGTTATTTAAGTTGATTCGGCCAAACAATTAGATTCAAATATATCAAAGTGTTTTAAACTTCAAGAGTATTTTTTGTTAAAAAATGGAAATTTTATTCAGTTATTTTAGTATATAAGAGTCTAATTTAAATACTTTAATTATGAGAGGTTTTCAAATTTCTTCCATCCAATACTATTTTCCCTTTTTTTGGTTTTGTCCTTCCAAATTTTTCTCTTATAAAAATATTTAGTATGGTACATAATTACATATTACCATCCAAATTAAATAAATTTTATTTTTCAATCATACACTTCCTTTTTCAAAATAATGAAAAATTTTCTTTTCTAAATACTAAAATATAGCAATTAAGATAATGGATATTTTGACAATGTGAAAGTATAAAGAACTCACTGACAAAATTATGTTTTAACAATTTAAAAATAAGAAAATGTTTTGCAAAAGATAGAGAGACCAAATTTCCCCATTTGATTTCATCTGGAATAAGAGAAACTTATACAAAACTTGCATGGATAGAATTGCTAATTATCTTTTTCTATAAATATTGAAATAAATGGCTTTTCTTAAGAAATAAATGATATTCATCTTGACAGAGTGTTTGAATCATCAAAACAGCTCCAAAAAAATATATATCAAACATCAAGTTTCACAATGGCAAGAAACATACTAGTGGCAAATCCTTGAAAGCAACATGGGAAGCATGATACAAGCTTGCTTTTAGCCATATATTAGGGTTCGAGGTCACAAGTTTTTCCCTTCCATCCCTCTGTCATGCTAAAGTTAACTCTAAGATAATCTCATCTATACTTGCCTGAGTCAAGGTAAGAACAAATATATATATATATATAAAGGGACACAACCATGTACAAAGAGAGAATTATCAATAGCAACAGCATGCATGCCTTTCAGTCATTAAATCATCTGCTCATTAATTATTGTTCATCAACTAACACTGATGCAAAGTACAACAACCTCAACTGCCACAATAGCTTCTTGCCAAAACAATTATAAATATGGAAACTAAAGAATAAGAAAATATAGGTTCAACAAGAGTAGTATCTGCACATATCTGAAT
>JBAMHZ010435022.1:0-10511 GCA_037177395.1 Alpinia galanga | reverse complement strand
TATATATATATATATATATTCATTATGCAGCGAATATGCCCGAGGATTTTCAAGGGAAAAAAAACGCTTATCCAAATCCAAGGAATCAGCCCGAGGAATAATTACAATGCACCAAAATGAGACTAGTTACAACCCCATTAAGCAATGCCTAATGTCATTCTAAACATAATGGATCATGAAACCTAGCGTAGCAAAAAAAAAAAAAAAAACTCCATATTAGTTAGGTTTAGCCACATGAGATCTGTGTTACACAAATACACATGACAAGCAAAAACCAGATACAGAAGCAAAGCTTCATCAACATAACTCCGTCTCGAACTTGAGACAAATTCCCATACTAAACAGCTCCATGTACAGTAGCTTGGCACCGTAAGGCACGTTGATTCGGACAATGTTCTCTCCGGATTGGCAAAAATTGCAATATGGACCACGGATTTTCTTGCCTCCCGGCACAGGACGCAAGATAACATTGGCAGCACGGTGACATTTCTGGCAGATATGCATCTGAGAGAAGTCACTGAGCATAAACAACCGCTCATGAAGGTTGGCAGCTGCTCCATGGGCAAGCAAACAATCACGCTCCATCTCTCCAAACTTTACTCCACCAAACCTCTTGCGGTCTGCCACAGGTTGCCTTGTCAGAGGGTGAACTGGTCCAGTATTCCTGAATTTTACCTTATCTTCAGCCATATGGATTAATCGCTGATAGAAAGTAGGACCCATGAAGATCATAGAGCGCATCATTTCACCAGTCCGACCATTTAGAACCCTTTCAGAACCCCATCTAGAGAATCCATACCTGAAATTTATCAGGGTGCAAAATAAGAGTTGGTTAGAATTAGGAAATTCTTTGCCATGAATAGAACAAACAATTTTCTCATTGGCAAGCAAAACTTTTAACCATATATACAATCATCCTCAACCTTAATATATGGTTGGAACCATCACATGTTCCTGGGCATATTTAGATGGAAGGTAAAACTGCATTGCTTCTCACATCAATAGACATGATGAGATGAAAGTTACCAAATCCATAATGGAAAGTTCAACTACTGAAAGTTCTATAAAATGTTATGAACTATATAGCACTCAGAAAGAGTAACAAACTATTGATGTCTTGCCACAATACATTGTAGAGACAAAAACAGAATATACCATACGGCTATATAGGTCAACTGTTGCGAGCCAAACTCAGGTGTTTGCTTCTTTCCAACCAAAGTCATAATAAAGAACTAGAATCAGGTTAATGCACTCTCACATAAGTCTAAAATAAAATAATAATTTGTACTATGCAGTCATTTGGTTCTAAACGATCTCAGAAGTCAGAAATGTCATCCAACCGGGTGCTAGGTTGAACACATTGTAACTATCACTCTTGTGGAATCCAATGTCACCTAAAGGAATGCGCTCAATCAGTTATAAAACTAATGTAAACCCAATTAATCAACCTAATCGAATTAAGATGATAGATGGATTTGCACTTCAAGTAAATCCAACAACATAAGTATGAAGTATTTAAGGAGTTCTTTGAATCTAAAGGTCAAATAAGTCATAGTCAACAACACCTAGTATTTCGTATCATCAAAAAGTGACTATAAATTTACTCATCAAACTAAACCAATTTTACCTAATTTTATTAAGTAATATTTACCAAATACATGTTATCAGCAAGTCAAGATACTGAATTTAAAGGCATAAGATTCACTAAGAGACAACTAAGATGGTCCCCACATGTTGACTGTCAACAGGTATCAGCGGAGATACATTAAATGAATCGCCAAAAGATATTCTTCAAGAGCAGTGTTAAACTTGGTAAAATACAGAGCAGGATCCTAAAGTTCTTGAATGCATTACCAACCTGTGCAACTGATCTGCAATGTCATCAACTGAAGCAGTGGAGAATGGTGTAGCATATCTTGTAAAACCTCCACATGCAATTCCTTTTCCCAATGCAGCTTCAAGAAGCTGACCAGGAGTCTGCCTAGTTGGAAAAGCATGAGGGTTTATGACAATGTCTGGAACTATGCCTTCACATGTGAAAGGAAAATTCTCTTGTGTTTCCAGGAAACCAACGACACCTTTCTGACCATGCATGCTAGAAAATTTGTCCCCTAAACAAGGTGATCGAACCTGCATACAAGAGACAGCTGAATAAAGATCTTAAAGACGATCAATCAAGTCCCTACACAGGAAAACCAAATGGAATAAGTATCAATCAAACAGAAAAAATCTAAGAGAGACTAAATTTGGATATCGTTAGCTGTAAATTACTATAACTTGCCACAAAGCTGAGATATGTGGGATGAAAAAAAATGGATGCGGCCTTGTCTTAAACTAAAAATGTTAAGTTCCATCTCATCAAGATTAACTTAGTGTGAAGTTTGCTATTGACTGTCCACTATTCAAATCCATAATTACTGTGTGGTTTGTGAATTATCTCGAAGGTTTCATTCACAATCTACATAATGATCATATAAATATATGAATGTCTCTTTCTACATCAAGTTTTCAACTGGACAACATAATATCCTACTAATTATTTAAGATAATTGAACCACATTACTAGAATGTCAGAGAAAGCAATTGTTTGAGAAACACAGAAAAAGAATTAGATAGTACCATATTTTGTTTTTTATCTAGCACTTATTAGGTAAGAGGCTCATGGGGTGAGGACATAGAATATTTAACAATTAACTCAGATGAATCTAGATAAGACAGTATTAGCAACAACAAAAATCTATTCCCAAATGAATAAACATAAAGCTAAAACAATACTACCTATAAATTGCCATTTATATTTAGAGATGTTTTCATGAGATAGATAGTTCAATTTCCATGTAACTCTTTGGAAGGCCTTGCAATTTTAGGGTTGATGTTAAAAAAAGAAACATGTGATGAGGAACTCAATAACAAACCTGCCTCAAAGTAACAACTGCAAAGTTTTTTCCTTCATCATTTGCAGAAAGCACTACTTTTTGGACCATCCCTTTTTCAGTGTGTTTTAGCTTGATACTATGATCTTCTCCTGTCTCTGCCACCTTACCAATCACAATGTCACCACTTTGTAGGCTCGCACCAACATAGGGAAAACCATCATCATCTAGACTATCGACACGCCCTTTTCTACTATCAATTTTACCAAAATCTACTTTCTCCTTCAGCTTTAGACGTTTAGAAAGAACCTTATTTTCAACCTCAGCTTTGTAACTCCTTAAGTGTTCAGTACGGAACATTCCACGGTCGAGAGAAGACTTATTCATGACCAATGAATCCTCTTGATTGAACCCTTGGTGAACATTAACTGCCACGATAGCATTTTGACCATTGTAATATTCCGGTCTAGCAATGGTGTCTTTTCTGCCAACAGAAGAACCAGTGCTAAAAAGGCACTCAGATACTACTGTTCTAAAAAGAGGTTTCTGAGGATAATACAGTTGATGAGAAAGAGTGTCAACTCTAATACTTGGATTTACTGTGGAGAAGCCAATTGCCTGATGAGAGTGCTTTTCAGCCTGATACAAAACTCTTCTAGCAAAGTTGTGGTTAGCAAAAGGAGTAATACTGCAACTTAAGCCTAATAAGAAGGACGGATCAAGCTCACAATGAGAGTATTTCAGAGAACTCTCTTCATTAGCAGCAAAAAAATACTTGATTCCCCATGCAGTTTGGCAATCTTCCTCTTCCTCAACGCCAATTAGTTCTATGATTTCCTGCTCCATGAGATATGAAAACTCACAGGCTCCTCCTTTCAGCTCCCTAATTTTCTTTAAGTTTTTTACAATCAAAAGAGGTCTTAGAATTCTCCCAGCATCAGTAAATATACGGACTTCCTTTTGGTGTTTGTCTATTTTTATTTCAACCTGTGCAAAAGGAAGCATATCATGGGCAACATCCAAAAAATATTTGAATGATCAAGTAAAGAAATCATATCTGCAAAAACAAGATAAAACACAAGGAAAATAAGCTGAATAGTAGATTTTCTTGGCATGTAAAATGGGATGATTTCATTGAAAAAAATATAACATGGTTATTAGGTATATTGCAATCCTAGTACTAGCCATTTGAAAAAGATAAACTACATAACGCACTAGCATGATTTAGGAAGAAATAAAAACATTGTACATGCAAGATTAACAAAGTAGCCAAAGTGTTGGTTTACTATATATTACCTGAACAATTAACCAAATTCAATTGCAAATAAAAAAATGATTTATACAAGGCTTCCATCAAATAATTGTAACAAATCTTCAAGGTGTTTTTGCATGAGAAGGTTTTCCACTTTCCATTGTAGTAACTTACCTAGAAGACACCTTTTTTACCAATCGATAGGGTACATGATGCATCACCAGGCTGCAGAAAGAGATGAACACCAAGCACTAGGCTTCCACAATGATGAATATATCAAAAGAAAATAGTACTGATTTAAATATGATTTACAAAGGGGGAGTTGGGGCCTTTTAAAGGCTCCAATCTAACTAAACATGGAAAATAAAATTAAACAAACAGGCAAGAAATACCACTTATCTAAAAGGACTCAACAACTTAATAAAGAAATTGATTTTGATTTTAAAATATAAAGTACTACCAAACCAGAAAAATATCTCAAATGCCTAAACTCTTAACTAAATTAAAAGTTCCTTTCAAAACAAAATATATCAAACTTTTAATGCCAAAAATCAAACAATTGACTACAATTTAAAATTTAAACATTCCCAATTTGCATCATTCTCCCTCACTAAGGATAAGTCACTTCCTCAGCATCTTGAATTAGATCGTTCTACGTGTGAGAAACAATAATAGCATCCTAGAATCTTCTCCTTCACATAGTATAAAATAATCATCATATTGATTTTTGGACGCCCACCTTACTCTTCTTTCCAAGTCATGACTTCATTTCCTTCACTTTTAGTCGCCCATTCCAACAAATAAGAAAATGCTCTTGTTTATTATAGGGTGAAGACAATATCCACATCAACATAATCAAAGGTGTAAAAGAAATCAAGGATGAAAACACAAAAACATACCCCATGGCAAGTCAACATACAACAGATGCTCAAATTTTCTCTCACAAATTATTCCGTCCAATTTGAAAATTAAATTAATGCTTAAATAAATTGATAAGTTAAATAAAGTTGATATTAAGGTATGAATACTCTTAAGATAGATGTCTTGAGAAAATTTGAATACATGAATATATCATCAAAATTTAACATTGATAATTTATAATAACCATTACTCTATACAATTTCATTCATAATTTTGCAAATATTATTCTCATATGCAAAGTGAAGCTCTTAATTTGATAGATAGAAGTAAATCTCAATTTGGAAGATATAAATAAACAAAGAACTACCTAACTTGATTGATGAATATTAAAATCATAAGCACCAATGAAAGAAACCACGCTAATGAAAGTCTTAATTAATTTGCAAATTTTTAAATTGATGTATTTCATTCCTTTCATGATGTTTACTTTATTCATTTTTCTCTTTTGGCTTCTATTTAATCAATTTGTGGGACCAAGTCTTGGTTGTTTTCTAAAGGAGTCGAGTCGACAAAAGGTTCTTCTAAAATCCCATCCACAAGGGGTTTATATCTAAGTTGTTATTAGGAATTTTTCTAAAATGGCATCTAAGGCATTTCCTAGGGTCGAGTTATAAAGAGGTCTTTTCAGGAAACTCTTTTATTTTAACTAAATTTTCATTGGTTATAAGTGAATTAAAGTCTTAGATGTTGTCTATAAATTTAGTTAAGATTTTGTTTTACAAATTTATCAGGTAATCATATCTTAAAATATGGTGGAATTATTTTTACATCAATTTTCACTTTTTTGCAAACTAATATGTGATGGATTCTGCTGGTATCATCTAATGGTAACACTTTCTAAAATTCCATCATGGCTTATTGTTGGAAAATTGTTCTCATTCAAAGAGTCGAGTAATGTTAGTCAAAAATATATTCAATGCCATCTAATCAATCTAGAAATCTAACAAGATCTAATTGTCCACCAAAAATAAGGTTGTCGCATTTAATAATAATTTGATTTTTCTCTAGATATGAGATATATGGTATTTCTAGATTTAGAAGTGCATGAAGAATTTCCACTGAAATTATTAAGAATGATCTAGTTTAGTTTTGATGAACCTAAGCTCATCTACCATAGGGTAGTAAAGTTTATATCTCTTATTTTTCATATATCTAATGGTAGTTATAGTATTTCCTAACACAATGTCAATCCTAAGGTATTGGCGATGATATTTATAAAGTAACTCAATGTGACAAATTAACAATAAAAGTATCATGTGATAAATGATGATGAAAAAATGTAGTTGTGTTTATGTGATAAATGATAATAATAAAAATTAGCACGCGCACAAAGTAGCTATGCTTATGATGGTATATTTTTCTCTGACTGACAATCAAATTAAATAAGAAACTAGGGACATGATGGAATTTTTAGATTTTTTTTAATGAACGATGATATGATGAGAAAAATTAATTTAAAATGCCAATTAAGTAAAAAAATGACAATTCTTAAAAAGAGGGTGCCATTTTACTAAGATTATGTGACTTAAATTCAGTGTTGAACTTGATACAACATTCCAATCAAGGGACAAAGATCTCTTGATCTTGAAAACTTTACAACTTTCCTTGTACTGGATCTTATATGTAGTGGATCCAATATCCTCTCTTTCTAAGATGTCTTCTGCAATAGACTTTAGAAGGGATCTTGCATTGAATCAACATATGGACTTCCCTAGTCAAGGTTGCTTGATTTTTTTTCCAACAATCTTCCAGTTGTTTGTTTAATGGTTGGATAGTTTGATTTTTCTTCCAACAGGTTGTCTAGTTTTTTAATTGTTGGATTTTCTGATTTGGGATTCAATTGTGGGCTACATGGACAAACAGCTCTCGTCTTCTCCATGAGGATGGTGTAAAATATGATTGGCAGAAGGTAGGGCTAGTGCCCAAGGTAGGAGGAAAAAGCAGCTAGTGGTGGCCACAACCAGATCGACAACAAACATTGGGTGTGTCTTGAGAAAAACCATGTGGAACAGTTTGCTAGGGCTGCGACTGCAAGGAGCAGCCACTTTGAGTGGCAACGTCATCTGGTGGCTAGACCACATAATCCACTGGATGTTGGGTGGCATGTAGTGATGTGCGGAATACTGCAACAGAGGGGTCGGTGTAGATGTTGTGTAGGCAGTGCGAGCTCCTAGGATGGTGGTGGTATTGGGTCATGCGCATGTGGCAATGTTGATTGTTGGTTGGGAGAGTAACCAAGGCAATCTAGCAAGCAACGGCCTAGTGGATAAAAAAATACTCAAATACTTAATACTCAAACAAAATTAAATATATATATATATATATATATCATACTAAATTAAAAGATATGAAACTTTTGACACCTATTACCAAAATTGACTACAATTTAAATTTTTTTAAAAAAATCATTCCAAATTGTTGGATTGGATAGCACAGCTAGAGAGATAGGGGGGATGAATAGGCACGTACACTTTTCATCATTCAATCGTTCTCGTTTCCAATAGGAATTGCAAATCAAATATAGAAGCGCAAAAAGGGTAAGCTCATAAATCACAGACGTTTATGTGATTTAAAATACTAGCAACCTACGATCTGCCAATAGATTAGTTCCAGAATCAACACTATATTTTTTCCTCTTCGGATACCTTTCGAGGGGAAGTAACCTCTTGCAATAAGTTCTTATTGCAACACAAAAAATACAAAGAAATACAAGCAAATATAAACTCATGCAATAAATAAAAAATACAAAGAAATAAAACAAACTCATTGTTGTTTGATTTGATTCGCTCTCTGGAGGCTCTAAAATGCAACAATACTCGCCCAAGGACTCCTTCAAATGTTAGCTAAAAACCGTCCACGAAATCAACTTTTAGGCCCTCTGTCCGAGTTTCAAATTGATCAATTAACTACTTCATGACATACAGTTGACTAATCTACTATAGCAACGAAGAATTCGAGCATTGTTGCAACTCTATCCGCTCAACACTCCTTGATTTCCTGATTTAGCATCAATCGATTTCCATTCGACTGTTTATGCATCAGTCTACTGCCATTAGCAAACCTTCTCTTTATTCTCATTGTTTTCAACCCATCTTGTGCTAAACCACTTAACTCGTAGTAGATTGGTAATAATACTAGCCAAAACTAGGTTTTCAAGTCTCAATCGATTCATTAATTGACTACAACCACCAATCGACTGAATACTATAGTATTATTCAACCTCTCTGAAATTTCCTCGTGCATAGAGACCTTAAATCTCCAAAACTTCCTCATGTGTATAGTACAATTCAACCTTAACTTACCAAGACTTAATCTTTGCAGTTGACCTCAACCTACCACAGCTTCTCATACCAAGAGACTCCTCGCCTCTAGAACTTCCAATTCCTAGAAACCATTTTTCCATATCTTCATCCATTGTCTAGTATCAAACTGAACTCAACCTACTAGGACTTCCACTTGCCCAACCTCAAGTTAACATTGACCCATCAAGACTTCCACTACCTAGAGTTCACTCCTCTAGAAGTTCAACCTTAACTGAGTCCAGCCACTTTTAACCTACAAGGACTTCATCATCTACCTAAAGTTCACTCCCCTAAGACTTCAACATTTGTCAAGCACCCAATCCTCCTTAACTATTTGGCTTCATCATTGCCATGCATTCAATCCTACTTCCATCAAATGCATTCCACCTAACTGAATTTCATCATTACCGCATATTTAGTCCTCTATGACCTGCCTAAACTTTCATTTCCACCAAGTATTCGATTTTTTCTCCATAGCCTATTAGGACTTCCTCTCATCATCCCCTCCATGACTTGTTAGGACTTCGCTCACATGCCTAATATCCAATCCTCCCTTGTCAATACCGGTTGAATTTCTCTGGTGATAAATGTCTAATCTACCTAACTCACTTGGTCCTTTCCCTTGCTAAATCCTTGTTGCACCTCTAACTACCAAGCGTGCGATGAACTTGGACCCACTTGAACTTTTAAAATGTCAAACACATTACTTAAATATCAAACATATTGTTCAAATATCAAAACAATGTATAACATGGTCAACCTTAAACAGGGACTCATTGCACCATCATTAATTTGCATTAGTACGTGAGGCATAGAAGTTGCTTTTTACTAATGGTAAATAAATACATGGCTCATGTTATTCCCCTTCTTTTCCTCAAGCATTTAATTGCTTGTTATAACCCTCCTTATCTCTAGGCGCCTAAACTTTTCCTCGTTTGATCGTCTCTATCATTAAAGTTACCCACAAAGACACATCATACCTATAAAAAAAAAGGCAATCTGGTGCACGAATCTCCCACCAATACGGAGCCTCAAGGAAGGATCTATTATGGGCAGTCTTACCCTGCTTTTGCAATAAGTTATTTTTGAGTCTCGAACCCATGACCGTTAGGTCATATGGCAGCAACTTTACTCTTGCACCAAAACTCCCCTTCACATACTTCATACTTATATTGGAGAAAAATTCCACTGAACAGAATGTTAGGGCATGTAAGAAAAACAGGCTGATAAATTCGATAAACTGAACCCTATCAGAACAGTGGTAGTGGCAATAACAAAATAATGCCTGATAGGCTAACCTGATTTTAACTTATCAGTAATTGGATTTGGAAAGAAGAATATACTATAAATGTGCAAGTATCTCACTAAGATGCAATTTGATTTCTTGACAATTGAATGACAACATATCAGAAATCAGAGATCCCAGATGATTTGAGAAATAAAACAAGTTGTAATGGGTCAAGATTTGTAGTTTTGTTGTGTCAAATTCTTCCCTCAAAAGGAAAAATAAATCTTAGATATAACAACAACAACAACCAAGTCTTATCCTACTAGATGGGGTCGGCTATATGGATCCTTCTACGCCATTAAGCTCTATCTCCTATCATATCATTATTTATATTTAAATAAATTTTATTTTATTTTATTGTTGCTAACCAAGTTTTTTGATCTTCCTCTTCCACATTTGACGTGTGTATTTGTCATGATTTCACATCACCTAACTGGAACATTTATTGATCGTCTAAGTATATGTTCGTATCACCTTAAACGTGTTTCTTAGAGTTTTCCCTCAATAGATACAACTTCAACTTTCTTTCTAATGTTCTCATTTTTTATTCTGTCCATCCTCGTATGTCCACACATCCATCTTAACATTCTCATCTCTGTAACTCTCATCTTCTGTGCATGTATTCGAGTCGTAGCCCAACATTCAGCTTCATATAACATAGCAGGTTTAATCGCAGTTTTGTAGAACTTCTCTTTAAGTTTTAGAGGTACTTTACGATCACATAAAACACCCGACGCTCTCCTCCATTTTAACCATCCTGCTTGTATTCTATATAAAACATCTCTCTCAATTCCTCCATCATTTTGCAAAAATTATCCTAAATATTTAAAACTCTCAGTTCCAGATAATTCATCATCTCCTATCTTAACACTTGT
>JBAMHZ010435011.1:0-10512 GCA_037177395.1 Alpinia galanga | reverse complement strand
AACAAAGGGAGACGCTTCCATTCTCTGAAGAACCCGGCGAATGATTAAAGATCGCATCTTTGAGAGGAGATGACGATGACGATGACGGTGAAAGATTCCCAGAATTAATTTTCAAAATCTTTTGATGATCCTTACTTTGACAAGCCATTTGTAACCTCTCTCATCCATTTGATGAAAATGTCTATATAGCCCCTGAACAACGGTGTTCAGTTCATTCTAAGAATCTACGGTTCGATCCTTGACCATAATGCATTTATAGAAATTTTCTCTAAATGAAATGACAAACTGTGAATATTGTAGCTACTAAAATTGTCTATGCAAGCATATCATATTATACCCTGGTAATTGGTGAAGATTTATTAGAGTTTTTGTGATCTTGAATAATCTGTGGGACAGAATTGATCTTCTCTAAGATTAATCGGACAGAATATTAAAATATCTAGTACAGTAAAAAAAATCTATATATAAAGAGATTCAAAATGCCTAACATTTCATTAAAAATACACCTCCATAGAATATCCAAAATATTTTTTTTATTTCTTTAAGAAAATTAAATTCATCAATGGCAGATATATCTGTATTAATGCTATATAATATTCATAAATATTTTGATATTATATATCTCATTAATGTTGTACATAATTCATGAATATTTTGATATTATATATCTTAATTAATAGTATATATAATTTATAATTATTTTAACATTTCATATCAGAGCTATTCTATATTTCTATCTCGATGTGTTTTGGTTGAATTTTGCTTATAGATTTTTGTAAGAAAACTTAAAAAAAAAAATTGAATTTAAAGATATTTAAGAAATTCATATATAATGTATATAATTTGTATATCTTTTGTGTAAAAGATGATTTTCCTTGATGCCTCAGTCAATATGGAGAAGGTAAATCATGAATAGTATTTTGTGTCTAATCAAAGACTAATACGGCAGGAGAACAGACATCTCGAAAAGACTTACAACCCGCAGAAATTTACTTTTACTTTCTTGTACGAGTCTACTGTCGTGCTAGCCATAAGATCTTCTCGTGGGACTAATACAGTCTAATGTAATCCGATATAAATTGTGCCTAATATAATGGTAATGAGTCAAGTAAGGTCGGATGACTTACTTAACTCATAGGTCGGGTCAGGCATGATCTACCGTCCATACTGTGCTAAGAACGGTCAAAATGTTTAAAATAAATAAATAAAGGTTATTTTATGAAGTAATTACGAGTGAATTTATAAAGTCGATATCTGGAATGATAATCATCTGAGTCATGTGATAGCAAACAGAAAGGTTGTCTTAGTCAATACGAAATGGTCGGAGAACAGACTTTTCTAAACTCTCGACTCAATTAATTTTGATTTTTTATTTATTCTATATAATTTAATCTCACACTTACGATTTAACAATAATAAAATTCGATGCTAATTAAGTTAAATTTTAAATAATAATAATAATAATAATAATTTAATTTAATTTAATTTTATAAAAAGTTGAAATGAAATACGTATGTTTATCCGAAGACAATAAATAAGTTTAGGAAGAAAGCCAAAGAGTCGGCTGAGTCCTCAACCTGTCCACTCTCCTACTCGTTTCACACCAAAACGCCATTAAAGAAACGTTTTCTATCTTCATCTTCATCTTCATCGCTTTGCTTCCGATCGCGCCGACCGAAACCCAGAGGAGGAGATTTCAAGCTCGAGTCGATGCCCCGGAAGCTTTTGCTGCGCTGATTGCTTCGAAAAGGACCAGACACTGATCTCGATTTGCTTGGGAGTTCCTGTTTCTGCGGCGATAATTGATTAGGTTTGGACCTTCTGGGACATGGATTGCTTTCCTTGCTTCGAGTGGAGGGATCGGGCGCCGCTCAGCCGGGATAACGCGAGCGATCGCAAGAGGGAGGAGCTGCCCATGGTGGCGCCTCGCGTCGAGAAGTTGTCCTTGGGTGAGTTTGAGTCCCTGCACGGATCGCGTATGAAATGCTCTGAAGAGACTTTATCTTTCGTCTTCCTTTGGCTTGGTGATGAGAATTCTAGGCAGGCCTCGTTGTTGTCGTTGTCAGGGTGAATATTTTTCTTCCACCAATTAGCTTAAAAGATTAAAGCAATGATTGGAAGTGCCCATCTATGAAGATGGGCGCTTGAGCAATTTAACCTCACTTAAAATTTTTAAACTAAAATTATTTTCCAAGCCGCCAACTTGCCCTTTTCATCTTATCAAGATCTTGATGCTATCCAGAGCATAGAAGAAGTATAGATTTCTACTGATTTTGTATCTCGTCCAATTTTATTTTTCATGAGTTTCATTAGATCAGATCTTTTGATCGTAACTCTGAGTTGCTTCATGTATTTGCAGGGGATGATAAGATGAGGATCAGAAGCAATTTGCATACAGAGAAGGAATCACTGGACATGAAAAAGGATCCTCTATTTGTTAATTCGGCACAGACTTTCACCCTTAGAGAGCTTGCCGCTGCGACTGGTAACTTTAGATCTGAGTGTTTCCTCGGAGAAGGAGGATTTGGACGAGTTTACAGAGGACGCCTGGAAAGTACTGGTCAGGTAACTTGATGATGGATGTGAGAACTGCTAGTTCGTGACTACAAGATTTCTTTTCTTCTTCTTCTTTGTGCTTGAGGCCTGACCAACTTATACAATGCTCCACTGGTTCCACCATGTTGGAAATTGGAATTCTCGCGAAATAGAAAATACAAGCGGTTTTTAGGTGTAATTATTTACTATTGATTCCTTCATTCATTTTTAGTTTACGGAATGGGTATCAATTTCTTCTGCTTACAGGTAGTGGCTGTGAAACAGCTCGACAGGAATGGACTACAAGGAAATAGAGAGTTCCTAGTGGAAGTACTCATGCTCAGCTTATTGCATCATGCCAACCTTGTGAATCTGATTGGTTATTGTGCTGATGGAGATCAACGCCTCCTTGTGTACGAGTACATGCCTTTGGGATCATTAGAGGATCATTTGCACGGTATGATTGGCATAGTAGACTTACTTAAAAGGACCTGATACATAATCTCCCATTTGTTTGTTGCAAGTCTTGTTCGTCTTTTGGAAGAAATTCCTCTTCCTGCCAGTACACCCATGTTCTTTCTTTGTTGATTTCTTTTTTATCACTAAGCGAATTCCATGTCTAAATGTTGGAGTTGAACTGGGATTTGAAATGTGAAAAAATAGGTTTTGTGGCGTATATTAGTTTCTTTATTGCTAATTTATCTCAGGCTTACTTTTTATGGAAAGTTCACCCATTAGAAAAAAAATTAAAGAACTTATAGAATTTAGGACTAGAAGTCTGCAAATTCAATCCTAAGGCTGATGGCCTAGAAGAGGTAAATGCTGAAAAATATTGAGATTTACACATATATGTATATAACCTAGCTAAACATTGGAACATATATATTTGTAATGGTCATTAGACTTAGGAGAAGTCACTGGAACATTCACATTAGTAACTTTAGAAAAGTATTTAAAAATTGCATTTGAAGTATAAAATGCCAATGTACATTGGCACACTTTTGAGAATACCAATGAAGATAGAGCTTCTCTTGGCTAGTATTGTATGAAGATTCTCTTCCTATATATAGCTCACTCATCGATTTTGTTGGTCGTTACTAGGGAGGAGATGAAACACTATAAAAGAGAGGAGAGGAGAAGAGGGGAAGCACCTACCAGAGCAACAACAAAAATAGAAAGTAATGATGTCAAAATTAGAGAAATCAAAATGAATTCATATTTTATTACAGTGCCCATTTTAATTCTAATTATTGGATTTGAGTTCCAGTTGTCAATTGTGTCAACGGTTAAACCAAATATATTTATGAATGCAAAGAAATTATTTCCTGTGTTGTGTGAGCATTATTTAATTTGGGTCTTAAGAAATTATGAGTATGTCCTATATTTATGAACATGCATAGAAATTATTTCCTATACTAGATGCATTGTGAGCATTAATTAATTTGGGTCTTAAGAAATTATGAGGTTGTTCTCGTTGGGGCCACTCATTTTGATGTTAGTAAACTAAATGATTAGCCAATATGCTTATTATATTTTGCAATTTATTGTTTTAAATTTTAGTGGATTTGACTTTTTACTTGTTATATTCAAATAATTGGAAGTAAATAAGTTAAGTGGAAGCGCATTATAACATTAAAACTTATTTGAGTTAATCTTAGCATGCTTTGAACTGTGTGGAGTGTTAGCATAGGCATAGTACAGTAATGGAATTATACTATTTCGGCTAAGTCCAAAAGTTTAGCATGGAACAATGCTTCATACCTTAATTTCAACAAAATGCAACATTTTCTCAAGATCCTACAGTATTAAGATTGGTTCCTTATTGACTTGCTATCTTAGATTTTTTCTTTTTTGTAGTAGATGACTAATCTAATTGGAAAAAATTAGGAGGTATTTTGTCGGATAATATGCTATTATGTGCTGGTTTATATGACAGGAAGTAGTTTGTCAAAATGAATAAGTATTCAACTAGCAAACAAAAATGAGTTATTTTCAATGCAAATTATTGTAACTGTGAAATTTTATTATGTTTTATTGACAAATGATTAAAATATTTGAAGAAAAATGACTGCACAAGTTTCTTATGGGGATTCACTACTATTTCCTCCATGGATAATCTTGGATGTTTTATGTGCATATGGATGTTTATTTCGTTGTCATGCATTCTGTGAAATCAAATTATCAATCAGTTTCTGATTATTTATGTAACATTTATTTATTTATTTTGCTGAGAAATGCAATTCAATTTTTCTATGAGTAGATATTTCACTGCCGTTTTGGGAACTAATTAACTTGGAAACTCAGTGGTTTTGTAAACAAGCAACTACACATTCAATCTCAGTTGATCAAATAGGTTATTAGTATATCTATTTGGTTACTTGATAATTCATTATACAGAGGTAATATAATCATTCTCCTATGTAATTTTTTAGGGTATGTATTTTTCTTGCTAATAATAACCTATTTGGCTATATTACTAGACCTTCCACCTGAGAAGGAGCCACTCAACTGGATTACAAGGATGAAAATTGCAGCAGGTGCTGCTATGGGTTTGGAGTACCTTCATGACAAAGCTAGTCCACCAGTTATCTATAGGGACCTAAAAACCTCCAACATACTACTGGATAAAGGCTTCCACCCCAAACTCTCTGATTTTGGGTTGGCAAAGCTTGGTCCAGTTGGCGATCAATCTCATGTATCAACCAGAGTAATGGGAACCTACGGATATTGTGCTCCTGAATATGCTTTGACTGGACAATTGACCGTCAAATCTGATGTGTATAGCTTTGGAGTTGTTCTCTTGGAGTTGATTACTGGAAGGAAGGCCATTGACAGTACCAAGCCACACGCTGAGCAAAATCTCGTTTCATGGGTAGCCATTCTCTACTTTTTCTATGCCTTACCTGATTTTCATGCCTTAACGCCATGACTGAATACTAAATGGTTATAGATAGGCATTTAAACTTGTCTTTCACCTTCCACAACTTGAGAGGTGTGAAATTTTGAATCTGTGCTCCTTTTCATCTTTTTTTTTTTCTGTTGGGAATCGGATCTTGTTACTTGTTGTGGGAAATAGTTTTTAGTGCTTTCCTTGTGAAACATATTGGCAAAGTTATAAGTCATCACTTAGTACACCTACATTAAACTTGGTAGAAAACCAGCTTGCATCAGAGAGAATAGTAAACTAAAACAATTAAAATCAAGAAAATCTTCCAAGGTACAGAAGAGATTGTAACTTATCTGAAAAATTATAATCTATGGATCTTGAGGAGAAGTGGCGTACCTGCAAGAGTTCTTAGAGAAACCAGTGCCTCCAAGAACACATCTTAAGAAATGGACTTGAGATTTTCGATGGGAGTGTGAAGCATCTGAAACTAAATCGCGAGTTTGCTTTAATCTTTCAAGAATGCATGAAAAGTTTTTCTTTTCTATTTAATTCCATGATATTGTATGCTTGTGGCAGGTTCGTCCTGTCTTCAAAGACAGAAAGAGACTTCCAGGCTTAGCTGATCCTAAGCTAAGGGGTCGGTTTCCCATGCGTGGCCTTTATCAAGCTCTTGCTGTAGCATCCATGTGTATCCAAGAAGATGCTGCTGCCCGTCCTATAATTGCTGATGTTGTCACTGCTATGTCCTACTTGGCATCCCAAACATATGGTCCAGGTGCAGCCCCTGCAAATAACAATAGGCCTGGTAGTGAAAGGAGAAGCAGAAACACACACGAGGAAGGTGGAATAATACCGACCATCCTCAACAACGGAAAGCCTGGCCACATGCAGCCAATGAGTCATGAAGACCTTCCTAAGGAGGCAGCTCCAATGTCGAGGCAGAATGTGGAGCGAGAGCGAGCTTTGGCGGAGGCAAAGCAGTGGGGTGAGAACTGGAGAGAGAAGATGCAAACATATTTCCCTGATGCAGCTCCGACAACTAGCAATACCCCTGGTGCTCAAAGGAGCAAGAATGCAAATGAGGGCGGAAGAACACTAACTAACTTCCAGGGTGGAGACCTGACGCAACATATGAACTCTGACACCCAAAAGGAGGCAGCTACCTTTCTGAGGCATAATTTTGATAGAGAACGAGCATTAGCAGAGGCGAAAATGTGGGGGCAGAATTGGCTGGAGAAGACGCAGGCTAAAGCCATCGCGGAGGGAGGTTTTGATGTCGCAAAATCAATTGGATAGATAACTTGCTGAAATCCCTGTTCCTGTTTTTGTTTGAGAGCTGAATGACGGTTATCGTTTCCTTCTCTCTTCTCTATCACTTCGTTGGAAAGTGATTGTAGATAATTAAATACAAATTGATCTTTCGAGTGGTTATAGAAAACGGATAAGCTGCATGTTTTGTTTTTCCCTCCGAACATGATATGGAATACACTGTCATTCATGTTGTTCAGCTGTCCCAACTGTTTTGCTCAACTTTTTGTTGCACTAGTCTCAGATGTTTTGATTCGCTTTCACAAAACTTCTACATAATGATGAAGATAACACAACTTCATGGTTGTGCTATAGTCCAAAACGATAGCTTCAGTCATTCCATTTAGTGTCAGTTAATTTGTAATAAAGGAAACATGTGCCGCGACATGGTACAGTACCAGATGTTGCAAACCATACTGTCAAAACATCCAATTTGGGTTGTGGCGAACGTTTCACCAAGTGAAAAAAAAAACATGTTTCTCTCAAAACGCAAGAGCCGAGCAGTGCAGATCGAAGTAACAACAAATTACTGTTGCATTGACTGAAACTTCTTCTGGATGAGCATGGTCATGTCCAGGTATCGCTGTGCACAATTTGTAAGGCAAGTTGATTCGCTTGAGCTGAACTTGCTACCCGGAGTGCCAGTGATGCATTTGTCCCAACATTCGCTGGTAAGTTTTCCTACCATCTCGGCGATCATTGCTTTCTGCTTCTCTTCCTGCAGGAACAAAAAAACGTCTAGCAAACTATTTATTCATTGCGAACAGAGGTATCGACACATTTCGGCAAATACCCAAATAGAAAGAGAAAGACTAGATAAGGCATACTGTATTCTCATACACAGACACGAGATCCCATCATGCAATTTTACCTGGGTAATACTACCTACTATTATCATGAATAACAAACACTGTACTAAAGAGATAAGAAAAAAAAAGTTGCCAGAAAATGTGCTAAATTGAAAACCAGTGCAAACTCCAACCAAGGTCACAATTAAAACCGGCAAACTTTTAAAGAAAATCTATGAAATTAATAAGAAAAAACTAAAAATTAGCAATAGCTCATAGATCTGAAAAGAGATGGGAAAATCACATGCTGTATGTTTTACTTGCCTTTGATAAACCACACTTGACAGATGTATCAATAGAAAAGAACCTACTGTCTTGTATGGCTTTACGCAATAAACGCAATCTACCCAGGAGACAAATTGCTACTGAGCAAAGAATAGCAACTGAATATCATTTTACCAATTACAATGATGCAAATATCATTTCAACTCGTTCTAAAATGTGAAGCAATATCATATATCATGTTTGTTATATCTTCATTAACATCTAAACCTTTTACGAACGCAATGTCTTGTTTATCCAATTTCAATTACTCCAGTGCTTCTTTTCATATTAGTGATATTACAGTTCAGATAATCAAAATTTAACTTGTAAAATCTACCTCCATAAATCAAACTTGAAGTTTAATGTATTTCTAATTGCCAATTAGCACAATATCATTGTCAATTAACAAAAGCCAAGAAATTTATCTTAGACAAATAACTTCACCAAGTGCTTTTAGAAAGATTACATGTGATAGAAATACTAAAATAGCCCTCTCAAAAGGAAAAGAAAGAAGCTCATTCATCTATGCTTTCTATGACATGATGACTTCATGTGCACTTATCTGCTATGTAGAAGCTAGCTCGAAAAGTTATTATCCATAGTCAGTGAAGAATGAAGAAAGTGTATAAAGATCTAACAGTTCCATATGCACTTATTAAATGAATGCCACTTAAAAAAGGGATTAGCCATAATTGGTGAAGTATAAAGAAAGAGTATGTCTCACTATTGTACAATGTAAAAATAATATGCATCTCAAAAAGTTCAACAACGCATCATAATCTTTAAGCCATATGAGAGTGACCAGTAATTTCTGTGAGATAAGAATGCCATCCATCAAAGATGCTGCACGATCCAAAATATCATACGAAAGTATACCTTTAAGAAATTAGAATAAGTTTCACTTTACATCAAAAATTAAAAATGAGAGGCAATACCAGAGTGATCAGTAATCTTGTGTGAAATAAAAAAATGTCATTGCATCAAAGGATGCTGCATGTTCAAAGATTTTCATCATTGCATTCTGGTACGCCTTCATGCATATGGAAACAGAACTGGGGGAAAAATCCATAAGGCACATTAAAAAGAACATACATTCAAGCACGGTTACTTGTTTGAAACTAAATTCATTTGAAAAGCTTGAATTTCTTAGAAAACGCAGTTATAAAACCTCATCAACGAAAAAAAAGTGTTTTTCTAAAAAATAATCCAGTCCCAAAATTATTGCGCCATAAAAGTCGGGATAACATCGCCGATTCGTCCGACTCTGAGAAAAACTCGCTTAGAGTGTCTGTAACCAAACATATGCTAGAAATTAATGCAAAACACTACAAATCTCATCGTCCGACTTCCAAACTATATTATCATCAACTACTGTGCATTCATCGACAAGAAAGATGAAACAAGAATTGGAAATCAAATAGCAACAAAGAACCTGAAACAATCACCAAACTGAACTGAATAAGCGTAGAGGAACTAGCCCAAAAATTTTAACCTGCAAGAAACGCTGCAATTCCGGCGAGCTATCCATGACCAGCCGCAATCAACGATCTACCAAACCCTAAACCCAGAACAAACTGAAGCCTGATGGAGCTTTAATGTAGTTTCGTCGGGCCGGGTTTGAAACTAGATGTCAGGCCCAAGCCCAAGCCCAAGCCCAATATGAGGATGTACTTAAAAATATAACAGTTTTTGAAAGAAAAAAAATTTGCTGCATTAAACTGTTTTATAAATATTTTATATTCAAAATTTAAATTCGAATATGTACATGGATTGCAAGAGCCTATTATAGCCAAATATATTTTTAAAGTAAATAAATGACCAAAAGAAATTGACCATGAAATAATTATAATTGTTTATGGTAATAGCTTTGGTCATATGTTATTTATTATAAATTTAATAATTTTGGTCATATCTCTAACAATTTTAACTAAAATTATTATATTAAAGATATAACCCTAGAGCAATTTTGATTCAAACCAGCATAATAAATCTTTAAATTTATATTTTATATAATCTTTATGTTTATAATTTATATAGTATCTTATTTTAAACAATATAATTTATGCAATAAATTTTTTTTATACTAAAACTGCGATTTTTCTTTAGCCGATCATGTTGGACGGTTGGATTTACATGCAGTACGTCCTGCTTAATTCCTCGCTATTTTTCTCCCTCCCTCCAAATAAACACAAGCATAGTATTGAATGCGTTTACTTAACTGGCGCCCCTCAACGGGAAACCGTTTCCCACAAAGTGGCAGCCGCGTAATAAACAACAAATTAGAAAAGGGTAAGAAGAATAATCGATCAATAAAAACAACAACAATAAAAACAAACAATGAAAGAAATAAAACTTGGGTTGCCTCCCAAGAAGCGCTTCTTTAAGGTCACTAGCTTGACCCCTGAAATAAAACGTGGCTTCTATAAAGTCTCACTAGAAAGTCCCAAGAAACTTTTTCTGACTTTAAATGTTCCTTATGCTTTGGTGGTAGGAAGCCTCATGTATGCTATGTTATGTACGAGACCAGATATCTGCTTTGCCATGGGTATGATTAGTAGATATCAGAGTAATCCAGGATAGGGACATTGGACTTCGGTAAAGCATATATTGAAGTACCTGAGAAGGACTAGGGATTATATGCTGGTATACCAGGCAGATCAGTTACTCCCT